>PVJX010041280.1:0-14745 GCA_004027295.1 Dolichotis patagonum
AGGGAGGGAGGAAAGGAGGCTGGCAGATAGGAAGGAGAGAAGGAAGGAAGGAAAGAAGAATGGAGGAAGAAAGGAAGGAAGGAAAGGAGGGAGGGAGGCAGGAAGGAAGGAAGGGAGGAAGAAAAGAAGGAAGAAAGGAGTTTAAGTTTAGAGAGAAAAAGAAGGAAGGACTCACTGGCCCACAAGGATGAAGATATTCATGATCCGACCTTTTACAAGGAAAGTTCACCAGTGCCCATGTAGAAGGTTAGTAGCTAATTTACCAACTACATGCCGTCTAAGGAGGCATTGTCAGAAGAAACTTTAGCAGGGGACCAAGAATTGGCAGGATCGATTATTTTAAAATGAATTTATAGCAACAAAATACGGTACATCCATATAGTGAAATACCGCTTAGCCTTAAAAAGGAAGGGAACACGTGCCTCACCACGGACGAACCTTGAGCACGTTACGCTCAGTGCAGTAAGCCAGTCGCAGGAGAACACATGCTCTGATTCCATGTACATGAAGAAGCTGGGAGGGTCAGAGTCACAATCAGAAGACAGGGCAGGGGTTGCCAGGGGGGAGGAGAGCGGGCTTGGTGGTTGTGTAATGGGAATAGTTTAAGTTTCCAGAGTGCAAAAGTCACGCTGATCTGTTTCACACCAGCGTAAGTATTCTTAACATGACTCAATTGTTAAGATACTAAGACCATAGTTTTTCTGTTACCATCACAGTTTTATCATGCTTAAAAACACTTTTTAGCCAGAGCAGTGGTGGTTACCCAGAGTCCCAACTACTCAGGAGACTGAGCCAGGAGGATCACTTAATTCTAGGAGGTTGAGGCCAATCTGGGCACCATGGGGAGGCCTCATTTAAAAAAAACACATGTTGTCATTAATTTTTAACATCTGAAATGGTGCAAAGGCTTACAGGTTCATACGAAGCATCAGGCTGAGTTTGAAGTTTTTAATGTCTCTGGGTGTTCAGCACAAAGGTCAGGTGGAGGAAAGCTAAGTGGGTCTCTGCGATGCTGCCGAGGTGCGCACAACAGGTGTGAAGCTGCCTTACTGTGATCACGCTGATGGGCGTGCAAGCCCTTGGGCTGACAAGCACACACCAGCTCTGCTGGCTCTGCTGGCCAGTGAAGACACCAGCCAAGTTCAACCTGCTCTCTTCTCTCTCCTTCTTCTGTGGTTTTCCCTCTGCGCATGGTTTTTTGAGCTTCCGCTCTGTCCTGTGTTTTCATCTCCTGCTTTCACGGAGACTTCTCAATTTTCTTTCATCGTTCTGCTTTCCCAAATCCAGCCATTAAATGTAGAACTTCCTTGAGGCCATATCCCAGGCCACTCCCCCTATTTTCTAATCTCTCTCACTGCACAACCCATTCTCCTGGCTTTTATTATTTGTACGTTCTACGAATTCTCAAATTCAGCCATTTGTGGACTGCAGGGGAAGAGAACAAGAAGTCACCAAGAAGCAAGGCCTCTGCAAATCAGCACCATGTGCAGGCCACTGAGGGAACAGCCAGACACCAGCCTTTTCCCATGAGTCAACGCCATTCGAAGACTGTAGGGGAACAGAACAAGTGTTCACCAAGGAGCAAGCCCTCGCTGTGAACCAGCACCATGCAAATTTCCGAGCAGGGATCCAGGTTGGCCATGCTGATTCCCACCCCACACCCTCACTTCACCAACAGGAAGGAGGAAACGGGGGGAAGCACACGTCACTTCCTCCTCAGAATGTGACCCAGAGGTCCTGTGCATTACCTCGCCTCACATACCACGGGCCACAGCTAACGTCACAGACACACTCAAAGGCACGGCAGGCTGCGAAACGGCAGCTCTAACTGAGCAGCTGTCAGCCCAAGCAAATTCAGGAGGATTCTTTAGACAAATAAGAGGGGAATGGCTGCCGGTAGCCACTTCAGAATCTCAAAAGCCCTTGAGCTTGTCATGTCTAAACTCAAAGCCATAATCCACCCTCCCGGGTCTGTGCTCTATCAGGGTTTCATGCTGGTGGCTGGGGTCTGTTACTCCCCTGAAGCCTCAGACGCAAATCCCCTTCTCGCCCCCTCATCCCAGATCCAGCTCATCATTGGGCCCTGCGGGTTCTTAATCATGCAGCTGCTTCTCTCCACCCCTCTGCCCCTCTTAGCACACGGCAACTTCCTCTCCAGCTGTGCCACGGCATTAGCCTTCTCGCTGGCCTGGGCCCTTTCTGCCTTACTGATACCACTGCCAGCGTGGTCTTTCCCAGTGCAGTCTGCGCTCCGGTCCCCCCACCTTAAGGGCACCCGTCAGCATCCAGCGCCCTTCGAAAGATCCGCAAAACCCTGCATGCCCGGCCTCACCCTCATGCGGCTGCGTCCATCCCCTGCCACCCTCTGCTCTCAGGCTGCACCCAGCTTCCTGCAGTTATCTGACTGTGGCCCCTGCTGGCCCCAGCCCCTTTAGCAGGAATCCTGCTCCCCACCCCGACCCTCGCCAGTCAGCTCCTAGCTTCATTCAGTCCTCAGCGCAATGATCACCTCCTCGGAGAAGCTGCCCACCAGCTTCCCAGCGAGCATGGCTTCCTCCTCCGGAATCACGCAGAGCCCCGTAGCCTTCGGGGGTGGCGTCCACCACTATGGCAAATCGGCACTTTTTCTGTGGTTCTTGGCTATCTGCCTTTCCCATCAGACTTTTGGCCACATGAGGCCAGGCGCCGTGGTTTGTTTTCATTGCTGTTGTTGTAGTTTTGATTGCCGTGTGTAATGAGCTGAAGGTTGGTGTCCCCCTCCCCTCAAGGCTTATAAACTGAAACTTAATCGCCAAAGTGGTTTTACTAGCCATTGGGAATGATTAGGTCATAAAAGTCAAAACCCTTATGAATGGGATTAAGAGGGGCCCCATGGAACCGTCTCCTCCCCCATGAGGACACAGTGAGAAGGCCCCGTTTATGAACCTGCAGTGGGCTCTCCCCAGACAATGAATCTGCCAATGCCTCGATCTTGGACTTTCCAGCCTCTACATCAGTGAGAAGTAAATGCCTGTGATTTAAAAGCCACCCAGCTGATAGTACTTTACAACAGCAACCTGAATAGATTAAGCACCATTATATTCCCCTGTATTTAGCAAAATCCCTTGCAAATCAGAAGTTCTAAAAGGGCAGTAGGTGAATGAACACAAAATTCAGAACCCTTGGAAATGAATGAGTCTGAATTGGTTAGAAGGAATTGTCGCATCTCAATGACATGCGGTGTTGCTAATAATTTCACGCGTACCATTTGGTGAGACCCCGGTTGGTGTGGAGCTGCCTTCATGTGCTCAGCACTGACATGGCGCCAAGGGCTAAGAAAGGGGCAGAAAGGACATTGCACGTGGTCTGTGTCCCCAAGCACCAGCAACAATTATCACACACCGTGTGCTAAAGTACAAAGAAGAAAAGGAACGTTCACAACACGGCACTCTCCACACCCACCGCCAGAAAAGGACATGACGGAAAACCTGGAGTAAGGGAACCCAGAGTCTAGTAAAGTTCAGAAGCAAGAGAGATCAGTGTAGACCAGAAGAATCTGGGAAGTCCTTGCGAACAAGCTCAGACCTGAAGTAGACTTCGAAGGGCAAGGGGGTGAGGTCTCAGGAGGAGAAGGCCCTCCAGGCCGGGGCAGGCGCAGCACACCTGTGAGGGGAGACCGGGCCAGGCGGGCCGCCTGCTTGCCTGCCGGGGCAGTGTGAAGTTGGACGGGGAACAAGGTGACAGAGTGCCCAGAGGTACCTTTGTGCTTTTGGCGAAGACAGCAGGAGCTGCTGATGTTTGGGCAGGGGCGTTGTTAGAGAAAGAGTCTTAGACAGCTTGGTCTGCAAAACGAGGCAGAGGTTACGACCCAGGGATGCCTGGGCTGAAGAGTCATCCAGCCCAGAGCACAGGCCAGCCCGGTCTTTCCACGCAGGCGAAGGGATGCTCAAGGGACCACACTCCTGGGAGCCTGGCCACGGGCTGGGGCTGGGGAAGCGGGGCTTTCTGCACCCAGGGCTTGGAGACAGAAGAAGTGATCCTTTCTGTGCAGCTGTCCAGCTTCCAAGTACTGGACCTTGGCAGTCAAGCCTGAGCCCCAGCCCTAAGGCTCTTGGGGTCACAGTTAGTGGATGGGGAACCCCCCTCGCCTTCACAATGAAAGGACTTTATTTCATAACCCAAAGCTAATTCATTGCACCAAACCTTGTAAACTCGGGTGCTTTCTTCTCCTCATCTTAGGATGTGTGATGTCCCATCGGGACCCTTTGGGGTGAGCAATGCTGGAAGCTGCCAGGGTCTCTAATGGGTTAGAGCATGTTGCACGAACATCTTGCCCCCATGAGTAAAGTCTCACGAGCCAGCCAAGCTGCCGCCTCAGACATGCACACAGATTAGGGATTTGGAGTACCAAGGATAAATGATTGAAACTTCACTCCATTACTAATAAACAGAAGTTTTTCCTAGGCAGATCGAAATGACATTGACCTAACACTGGTGCTCTGTGGTGATGCAGTTTTTGTTTTAGTTTCTAAAAGAAAACAATATACTACATTGAAGCAGCTATTCTAGTGGATGTAGTTCTTGGCTTTTTAACTTTGTTGATCCATTTCTATTTTCTGGCACAAGCAAGTTATCAGAAATTTATGTAAAGTCAAATGTGAACATGTATCCTGCGATAACTCTTAAGTTTGTAAATGCCCTGTGAAGACTCACTTTCAAGGACAGCAGACCTTAGTGGGTAGGTTCAGGCTCTGGTAGTTTCATGTTCTGTTCCTTAAAGCCAAGAAAAATAATTTTCTAATAACAAAAGAAGCAATGCACAAAGAACTCTTAAGATAGTGATAGGAAAATTGAATTTTTAAAAAGCACGCCCCATGGAAAATTGGCAAAGAATTAAGAACAGCCTATTTACTAATGATAAAATCCAAGTATCCCCACTGAAAAAGAAAAAAATAAAAGATAGTCAACACTTCCAGAGACAAGACATGCAAATTAAAGCAATGGGCCACAGGGCAAGAAGCTGTCAACAGTTGCAGTGCAAATGTCCTCAGCCGTACGGTACTGTCACCTTTCCTATGGTGACAGTGTCCAACAACCTCCATAAAACCTAAAATCTCCACCCTGCTTTCACCACCAGTGCAGTCTTTGAGAACCTTCCCTCTCGGAAACAAAAGCCCTAGTTTCTTGGCTGGGGAAACTAGGGATGACCCAGGGATGCCTGCCATGAAGAGTCACCCAGCCCAGAGCACAGGCCAGCCCAGTCTTTCCACGGAGGCAAAGGGATGCTCAAGGGACCACGCTCCTGGGAGCCTCGCCATGGGCTGGGCCTGGGGAGCACACAGACCGCGATGGCCTGGGTGTTGCTGGCCCCCCAGAGGGTGCTTGTGCTGAAAGCTGGGCCCCAGTGTGGTGATTTTGAGAGACAGAGGAAGTTTCAGCAAAGGAGGTTTGGAGGAAGGTGCCCTGGAATTAGGTCACTGGGGGCGCTGCCCTCGGAAGCAGCTCACACTGATCACAGGATGAGTTAGTCTTGGTGAGAACACACCTGGGGAGGAGCAAGCCTGCCTCTGCTCTGCGCGCTCCAGATTCCTGTGTCCCTCTGGGCTCATCCCCACTCACACGTGCTCCCCTTGGTGACGCCTGCCACAGAGCTGCCCGCACTGCCCAGGTGTGGCAGCTCTCCCAGCAGGCCCTCAGCCGAGGCTGAAATCAGTGGAGCCACCTTGGACTCCCAGCTTCCAGACCCTTGGACTCCCAGCTTCCAGACCCTTGAGCTAAATAACCTTTTCTTTATCGTGTACCCAGCCTCAACTTCTTGTTGTAGCCACAGAAAACAGACCAAGACATGTACAAGTATGCTTGCAATGGCCACATTTGTAAAATTAAAAAAAAAAAAAAGAGGGAAGGGCATTCTAAATGCCTGCCAAGAATGTATCCACACTGTGAACTATTATGCAACAATGAAAAAGAATGAGCTATAGGCTGCCTTTGAGTCAGAGCAACATCTGTGTACAGGGTTGGGGAAAAAGTAGCAGAATAATACGTTTATCTTGCTGGGGTTTTAGATTTTATTCAGTCATAATTGCAGACTATGAAACACACCATCAGTGACAATGTACCATTCAGTGAGTTTTAACAAATGTACACATGAGCTCACCACCTCCACAGTCATAGCCTGGAACACTCCTCTCATCTAAAGACATTCACGTGTGCCCATATGCAGTCAGCCCTCCCGCCTGTCCTGGGCAGCTGAACTGCTCTCTGCTCCTATTGCCCGTTTGAAAACCTAATGTAAACAAAAAGGTTAAAGTGCATTCCTACTTAGTTTGGCTTCTTTTGCTGAGCATGTTTTGTGGGTCATTCCAATTGTCGCCTGTATCAGTAATTCACTCATATGTCTGAGGATTATCGTCCCGTGCAAATATGCCACAATCATGTATTAATGGATGATTGGATTGTTTCCAGGTTTTACCCATTACACAAAATCTGATATTAACATTTGTGTACAAGTCGTTAAACAAATATATCTTTTGTTTTTCTTGGGTAACTAAGAGAAATTCCTGGACCACATGGTTAAATGTGTCGAGTCACATAAGGAAATGCCCAGCAGTTCTGCCGCCCATGATGTGTGAGGTTTCCAGTTCTTCAGTCTTGCTGACACTTGCTCACTTAATGTGAGTCTGCTACATTTTAAGCATTCAGTTGGAGATACAGCGAGATCTCATTATGGCTTTATAAGACACAATGACAGTAATGAGAGGTATCTACTCCTGTATTTACTGACAGTTTGTATACTTTGTGTATATTTTATGAACTGCCAAAGACTTCTGTTTTATTTTTTTAAATCAGATTGTCTTCTTACCGTTGAGTTATAAGCATTCTTTACATATTCCTGACATAGGTACAAAATGTTTTTTTCAATCAGTGATCTATTTTCCATTTCCTTAGAGATATTTTTAACTTTGATGATAAGTCTTAACTTTTCAATTGTTTATGACACACTTATGCACCCTAAGAAATCATTGTCTGTGTGAAGATAGTGAAAATGTCCTCAAATGTTGACTTTAGAAGTTCAGAGTTTTACTGTAAGTATATAATCTGTTTTACTTTAATTTTGATGTCAAGTGAGCAATTCATTTGCATTATGCTTATTATTGTTATTACTGTCATTAAATAAGGGTAGAAGTTCACTTTTCCCATTTGTTCCAGCTCCACTTCCAGAACAGAACTATCCCTTTTTCATTGGACTACATGTACTATATGACTGGTCTTTAAAACTTATCATATTTATATATAAGCAGAGATGAAAATCTGAAAAGATACATATCAAACGACTGACAGATTATCTTTAAGTGGAATTGAAAGGAGATTTAAAGGAAATAAATTTTTCTCCCTCTACATCTCTTTGGGAACTATTCAACTTCTAAATTTCAAAAGAAAAGTACTGTATTACCAGCCACCTTGAGAACAATAGAGGCACGGAAAGGCTTTCTCTTGAAGAGACGGGCTCAGCTCACCGAGGGCAGAGAGCCTGGTGCACACACAGGTGGAAACCAGAGCAGGAACGGACTCAAGCCACTCGAAGGTCTCCAACTCTCTGCATTTAAACAGTGCTGCTGAAGTGTTCCAGCAGCTTGCAAGCAGCTCCCTTCCTTACTTCCAGCACTCCTCCCCAGTCTTGTTGACACTATTAATTTATTCCACAAACCCTCTCTTCGCAAGTGACGCCAACAGGTCCAGCAGGACTTAGAAGAATAAGTGGAATCTAAATGAAAGTAAGCTGTCTGCATTGATTTTCACTGACGCTTTGTTCAGATAGGGCAACAGAGAGCCATCAGGCACAGGAGGGTATAGCGATGCACGCAGGGTAACGGGAGAGCTAACGGTACCTGATTTTCTTGGGGCGGGGGAATCATGAAGACAGTCCCTGTGTGGGGAAATAGGTTTAGGAACCTCAGAAGAAACTAGGCAATGAAAAATCAATGATTATTAAGAGTTTGCTACATTCCAGACACTGTGCTGAGGTGCGTGTCACGTATTCATTACTTCAGGGAACTATCACTACCCCTCCCCGCTGCAGGACTTGTAACAACTCCTACTTTACATATCAGGAAACCAGCACATAAAGAGGTGACTAACTTGTCCATTATTCCTCAACTAATAAATGAAAACGTGGAAGCTGGAAATCAAGTTTGTCTTAAAAGCTAATGCTCTTAGTCACAGAAATTAAAAATCAGGTTAATACTGTCCACAATAGCTATCAATTATTGAGCTAATACCATATGTTAAGATGGCAAGAAAGTGCAAATCAAAACTACATGGAGATTCCATCTCACCCCAGCCTGAATGCCTGTACCAAGGATGCAGAGAGCAGCAAATGGTGCTAGGAAGAGGTAGCAAGGGTCCCTTCTACGCTGCTGAGGGGGAACGTAAGTTAGTACAAGCATTTCGGAAATCATTATAGAGATTCCTCAAAAAAAAAAAAAAACCTAGGGCTACCGTTTGATCCAGCTCCATCCCTCCTCCTCGGTACATTCCTGCATTCAGGAATTAAGGTCGCCTTGTTAGGAAACACCGGCATACCCGTGTTGGAGCACAATTCGGAGTCGCTAAGCTGTGGAAACAACGAGATGCCCATCTACAAAGCAGTGGCTGAAAACAGTATGGTGGGCATCCACCTGGAATGTTCTTCAGCCAGAAGGGAGAATAATATCATGTCATTCCAGGACAATGGAGGCCATCGTGTTAACTGAAATACAATGCATGCTTTCTCTCATGTGAGACCTCCAAAGAAAGAGAGAGAGAGAGACAGATGGGGGCGTGAAAGGAGAAGGGAGATTGTTAGAGGAGAAAGTAAGGGGATCTGAAGAAAAGACCGGAAAGGGGTGGGAAGACCCAGTCATGTCACATGTATGAACAAATATGCCAAAATGACAAACACTAGTCTGTGTGACTAATACGCATGCAAAAAACCTGCTATGTGCTAAGAATTGTGCTAGGGGTCCCTTAACGCATGAATCTCATTTTTTTTTTTATTCCATGATATGAACTCACCTGGGTTCCTTGATTAGCTCTGAAGAAGACATCGTAAGACACATAAAGACACAGAAAGGTTATAAGATGTAGGGTCACATTTACCTTAGTCATTATTTTATTAAAGTGTTTTGTCATAAATCAACATTTCCTTTCGGGAAAGAGAATGAGCCATTCAGCACCTATTAGGTGAATGACCCAGAGTGATGGCACCCTTCCTCTATGGACCTCAGCTTTCTCACGTGCAAAATGGGTGCAACTTCTTCCACTCCCTCCCGGAGGTATCATAAACATCCGGCAGGGGGCTGGGGGTAAGTCAATGGGGAGCACTTGCCACGCATGTGCGAGGCCCTGGTTTGATCCCCAGTTCTGCAAAAAAGAAAAGAAGTCAAGTGAGATGAGCGTTAGCAAAAGCGCTTGAAACATTTCTTAGAGATGTGTGTGCAGGCCGAAGGCCAACGATGGCTTAACCACACCGTGGTATTTACGTGAATTTGATCGCTCGGATGCTATAAACACCACATAAAAAAGGAGGCATTAATAATTAAAACAGCTTGGGGCTGGCATCTGAACACACAGATGGAGCAGTGGAGACACTAGAAACAGACCACCCGCATGTGGGAACTCGGAGTATGATAGAGCGGAATTTAACTCACTGCGGGACGAGGTATTTTAGTATGGATCTCAGAACAGCTGGGCAGCCAGAAGGGAAAATAAGAAGGCGGAGGCCGACGTTATCACTTACCTAACGTCATTTCCAGATGTTTCCATGACTTAGGCATAAAAATAATCAAACTATAGATTCCTGGAAAATGGCAGAGGATTTATTTGTTATTTTAGAAATGAATAAAACAAGTCACCAAGACCCAAAAACCTTAGGGGAAAAGATTTCTAAAGTTGACTATATAACAATTAAAAATTTCTTTTTTTGTACAGGGAATCGAACTCAGGACCTTGCACTACAATTAAAAATTTCTGCAAAGATGGTGGTGTGATATTGATAGATAGATGATAGATAGATAGATAGATAGGCAGATTAATGATAGAAAGACCATAGATAGATGATGATAGAGAGATATATAGGTACACAGAAGATAATAGGTAGGTAGATAGATTAGATAAATAGTTATAGAGATAGGTACTACAGATATGAGTCTGCTTGTTTATATGTAGAATAATCATATCTGAGTAGCCTGTATGTCCATCACCTCAAACGCCTATTATTTCTTTGTCATATGTACTATAAATATGTACAACTATTATATATCAATTAAAAATAAATAAATAAATAAATAAATAAATAAATAAGTGAACCTATTCAATATAATTGATCATATCCATTTGGCTGTATAAAAGAATGAGATTTCTTTTTGTTTTTATAATCCCTTTAGCAGGTGCTATAATATGTATCACATTCTGGTTTAATGCTAGTCAATAATAAAACTCTCAGGGCCGGGGATATAGCTCGGCAGCACAAGCATCTGCCTGGCAAGCACAAGGTACTGAGTTTGATTCCCAGTACCAGTAATAATAATAATAATCATAGTAATCTCTCTTATTTCACTTCGAAAATAATTCCCACAAGAAAAAAAATCACATAGTAAAAGGCAAATGACAAACTGAGAGAACATGGCAACACAGATGACAGACAAGGACCTACATCTCTAAATAATTAATTAATTAACAAATATTTAATGAGCAACTATTATGCACCAGGCACCATGCCAAGCATTTGAGGATTCAAAACAATTAAAACTCCCTGCCTTGTGCAGTTTATATTCTGCTGAGGAACATAAAGGGATGTGGCATGCTTGTATAAAAAGCACAATTTAAAAGTGAGCAAAGGACATCCATGGTTCACAAAGCCGGGATACAGGCAGCATTTAAACATATAAAAAAGTGTTCTCTCTCCCTCAAAACAAATAAAATGCAAGTTAAATTTTAGTGACATGTAATTTGTATTCATCAAATTTTCCAAAATCAAAGACTATGATAATATAACAGGTTGGCAAAGACAAAGAGAAACAAATACTCTTGCATTTTGGACAAGAGTACATAGATTGATTTGATGTCTTTGAAATGCAATCCATCAATATCTACCTCAATTACAAATGCTTGTACTCTTTAGCTCAACAAGTCTGCTCCTAAAAATTTATGCTATAGACATAGCTATACAAGGGGGGATCAAAAAAATATGGCGTGTGTTTAAATTTTTAAAATCTACTAGAGTAAAAGACACATTGTCATTAATCTGTCTCTCTTCAGACTCGCCACCTCATTCCCGCCACTTTCGGAAGCAGTTCTGCAAGCCCTTTTTATGAGTGTCTTTATAAGGTATGAGTTTTTAATGTGGCAGACTCTGCAGCTGAGTGCCGTCCTGTGGAAAGGCAGCCTCGTAAAAACACTACCACGGCCCTCCTCCCCTCAGTCACAGGATAAGTGCAATCATGGCCTCTTCCGGCTCTTCTCCAGTGTCAAAATGACTCTGAAAGGTAAATATTTGGAATCATTTCAGAGCACACAGGCAGTCAGGACTGTACAACTAAAGACATCAAAGAGTGTGTTCAAAGCCAAAGCCAGCATTTTAAGAGGAAATAATACCAATATGTCTTTTATTGTGACAAATTTTCTTTTAATTTTAACACCCACTGTATTTTTTATTGCATCATGTATACAGGACGTGAAAACGAATGTTTGCCGTAGCAAAGACCACAAAGGCATATGTATATAGCCAGCAGTCAAAGACTAGTTAAACAAATACACAGCGTATCCAAAATGGGACAAGCTGATACAAAGACTATAGCTGCTGCAAAGAGGGCACAGTTTCATGCAGACATTCGTGTACGTGACATCTCTGTGTCACCTCGATAACAAGCACTGGGCCCACAAAGCATAAGATATTTACTTCAAGAAAAAGTTCACGCATACCGAGTCTAGACAATCAGCAAAACATAAAGCCATGTCTGACTCAGTGTTTGCTAATTCCCAGAGCATGGATTAATACTCCAACCACGACCAATCTGAAGCCACAAAGAAGTCCTCCCTGAATGTAGAGCCAGGAAAACTGGATCTAGCACCGTATCATAGCTGTAATGTATTCTATCTCAGAAATGTAAATAACCTCGAGAACACTGATAGTGGTAAGACACAGAAAACAATGAAGCCAAAGTTTGGACTATTTGTTTTTACTATAATTTACTTGAAGTTCATAAAAATATTTTTTTTTGAGGCAAGGTTTCACTGTGCAGTTCAGGCTGTCCTCCAACTCAGCCATCTCCTGCCTCAGCCTCCCAAGAGCTAGGATTACAGGCATGCACCACCATGCCCAGCTGACAAAATTTAATTTTTAATATGACTCATAACTAACTCATGAAGCTTCAAAAATATAAAGGTTGGCTCCTGCAAGCAGATACAGGGGCTCCAGTCACTGGCTAGGCTGCGCTGGCCAAAATGCTGGACACAAGTCCAGAACGGCAGTGTGCAGCTCCACCACTTTCCGCACGCTCAGAGGGTCTCTGGGGAAGGGGCGTAAGAAGCTGGGAACAGTTGTTGCTTCCACAACAGGCAATTGCAAGTCTGCAAGTTCAAGTGGGATGAAGATTTATTTTTTATTTTTTTTTCAAGAACGCAAATGTGCATGAATTCTTATCACACGCCTGTATCACCCTTCAGATTCCCATCAGTCTTTTGCAATCCAGCTTTGAAATCCGGTTTTCCTGCATCTCCCTCTGGCCCTGCTTGTCCCGGGGGAGTGGCCCGGCTGTCTCCAGCAGGGCGCGTCTCCCAGGCTGCAGTTCTCCAGGGCGAGGAGCCCCAGGGGCCGAGCAGCAAGCCGGTGAATCAGCAGTGCCCCCAGATGGAAAGGCCAGCCCGCCCGCCCGGGAGCAGCCCGGAGCTGTGGCCCGTGGCCTTGTATCGCCTTCTTTTTCTCCTTTGGGCTCTGCTTGTTCATCGCTCCTGGAAAAATTAAGTAAGACTTTCCCTGTAACCAGTTTCTCTGGCATTTTCAAGGGCAAACCCCACAGCCTCCTGCCAGCTACTTCCCACATGCCAAGCCTTCCTGGCTATATTTACCCCTGGGTTCCTCTGTCCCCAGGCTGTGGCCGGACTCACAGGATCAGCCAGCCAGGCAGCTGCTGTGGGTGGAGGCCACCTCCCCGGCAGCCACCTAGAAGGTTTGACCTGTGATGGGGAAATGTCACCTCACCCTCCAAAGCCTCCGTACCACGGGCCCCTCGTCCCTACCACTCGGAGTGCCGTCTACCCACAGCTGTCCACTGGCGCTTGTCCCTGGCTCTTTCATGTTCTCCAGGCTTCTGTCCTCGCTGGATCCTCACCTGTGATCGGTCTCACCTCTCCCAGCACTGTGTGGATCTCCCTGCACCCCCCACACCCCCAGGCCTGTCCATGTCTGGGTGCGCAGCTCTTTCGGCTTGGATGCTTCACATCAGAGCCGTTGAGTTCGAGCAACAAGCATTCCGCAAAGCAGGGTCTGGGAGCAGGAATTCCCAGAAGCCAGGGCCAAAGGTGCAAGACTTTTTTCTGACCTGTTTCCAGAGGTCAGCAATGAAGACTCTTGATTCACTGCATCCTGCTGGTTACAAACCATCACCCAGATCTGTTGGGATTCAAGCGGAGGAGAACTGGCTCCAAGTCCTGACGGGCGCACTCCAGTATTGGACTGCAGAGAAGCGTGTGAAAAGGGGGGCACTGCTTACCGGTCTGTGAAAATACAACCAGCAATGCAAATGGAACCCCACAGAAGGTACCTGTAGCTCAGAGCCGCAGGGGAGCTCTGGGAAGGGGGGTCTGACCTGTTACACAGATTCGAAGGAGCTGGACTGTTGAAAAGTCCGCGTGCCCATCCACTACTGGCCACAGGCTGTCCTGGGCAGGAGGCACATTTCCAGGCACTGTGTCTCCACGAGGCTGCATGCACAGCTGGCTCCGACACCTGGGGCAGCCCTGTGAGAGACACAGGTGCTGACCTCGGGATGGAAAGCAGCGAGGGGCAGGTTACGTGCACCTGCAAGGGGATCCAGGTGCTAGGAGCCAAGAACACCAGTGAGGTTGGCCACCAGGGGAACAGAGAATCTGAACCCACAGAACATCCCACATCACGGCCCGGGGCTCACCTGTTCACGATACTCACCAGGTGAATCTAGGCAGATTCCGAACCATCCAGCAGCTCGGAGCCTGGTGAAGTCCTCATCGCATGGACTCCCAAGGGCTTGGGATGTCTGTGCCCGTCACTTAGGAGACCATGCAGAGCGCTGGTCGTGCCAAGTACAGTGGAGGTGAACAAATACCCGTCCCTATGACAACTGCCAAACCTCTTTCACAAAAAAAGAATAATAAGAGAACTTGCCCTCCAGGTTGCTGGCAGAGACTGAAGTTATGCATGAGGACATTGGGACAGTACCTCTGGCACATGACGGATATGAGCAGTGGTCACAGTTGCCACTTGATGAAGGCACAAGAGAAGGCAATGTCCACCTGACTGGGGATGGATAGAGGGACACACAAGGGGACACCACGGAAGACCTGGCCCTTGTGCTGAACTCTGATCCTCAGGAGTCTTCGTGTGCTTGACCGGGGGCAGAAAGGGAGTCATACAGCTGGACAGGTGGCAGTCGGTCCACAGCTACGGTCTGCACACACACTGGACACTGTGAGGGCAGCGACACTTCTGACCCTCTGAGCAGCCCCACCTCTCAACGCCACCTGCTCTCC
>PVJX010041281.1:0-14715 GCA_004027295.1 Dolichotis patagonum
AAAGGCATGCACCACCAGACCTGGCAGATTTTTAACTCAGTGTAGTTAATATTTCACCTTGGACTTTCCCTCTATTCTTGTTGCTCTTTGGAGATTTATATCCAGTGAATTTCATTCGTTGGTGCATGCTGTTCTATGGGTTTTGCCAAATGCATAAAGTTCTGTGTCTAGCACCACAGCCTTGATGTAGAAAAGTCTAATGCTCTAAAATTCCCTTGTGTTACCCCTTTGTAGTTAACTCTCTCTCTGGATATAATCCCCGAGAATCACATAGTTGTTTTCCTGTGTAGCTTTATGGTTCTGTCTTCATTCACATAGCAAAATGCATTCCAGATTCATGTGTGTTGCTGTGTCAATCAATAGTTTGTTCATTTTATTTCTGGGCAGTATTTAATAGTATGTGTAGTTGTGCTATACAGTGTTTATCCATTTTCTGAGACATCTGGATTATTTCTGGTTGAGGTAATTATGAATAAAGCTCTTATAAACATTCATTTAGAGGATACATTTTCATTTATCTTGGGTAAATACCTAGGAGTCAATTGTTCATTCATATTGTGTTTATGTTTAATTTTGAAGAAACTATCATATTGTTTTGCAAAGAGGTTGTACTGTTTTGCATTTCTACCAGCAATAATTGAGGCTTCCAATTACTCCACATCTTTGCCAGTACTTGACATTGTTTGTCAGTCTCTTTAATTTTTGCCCCTAGGATAGTTGTACAATCTCATGGTTGTTTTAATTTGCATGTCCCTCACAAATAATTATGTTAAGCATCTTTTCATGTGCATATTAACCATCCACATATCTTCTTTGGTGAAGTATGTGTTCAGAACTTCTACCATTTAAAAATAGGCTCACTTGTTTTCTTATTGTTGAATTTTGCATGCTCTGTACACATTTGATGAACAAGTCCTTGTCAGAAATATGATTTACAGATATTTTCCTCTGGTTCATGGCTAGCTCATGTTCTTTCCTCATACTTTATTTTGCAAAATGAAGGTTCCTAATTTTAATATTGTTTCATCTTTTTATGAATAATACTTTATAGATTATGATGTTAGTACTAAAATCTCTTTATCTTTTATCATTATCTCTTGTATTTTTGGTAAGATTTGATAGTTTTTCATTGTATGTTTAAGTTTATGATACATTTTGAGTTTATTTTATTTTATGCTATTTAAGTTAGTTAACACTGTAGAATCTGGTGGGGTTTTTTGGTATACCCATAGAGTTGTACAACCATCCTTACTAATTTCAGAGCATTTTATCATGTGAAAAAGAGGCTCTACCTGGACCCAGCTTCAATGGGACCCTATTTTCCTGCTCCCAGCTCTGAGCAACCACTAAATCTACTTTTTGTCTCTGTAGATTGCTTCATTTTAGCATAATATTTTCAAGGTTCATTTGTTATGTAGTATGTATCTGTGCTTTATTACTTTTTATGCCTGAAATGCAACATTCTATTCCATTATTCAAGCATACATATTTTAATTATCCATTCATCATTGATGGACAGTTAGGTTGTTTTCTCATTGGGTTATTATTAAAAATAAAGTTTTTTCCTTAGGCACGAACATATGATCATTCAAGAACCATTCAATGACTCTCTCTCCATTGAATTCTCTTTGCACCTTCATAAAAAATCACTTGACTCTGTGTTGATCAAGTTCTAGATTCTTTATTCTGATCCTATTAATCCATCTTTTTGACAATACCACTTGTTTTGATTACTGTAGATTTACGGTAAGTCTAGATATTGGGTAGTTGGGTCCTGCAATCTTGTTTACCTCCCCTGTTCTTTTTCTGGGATAGGATCTCCCTACATATTTCAGGCTATCTTTGTACTCACCGTGTAACCCAAGCTGGTCTCAAATTTGTAGCTATTCTCAAACTCCCCAGTGCTGGGATTATAGGTGTGAACCACTGTCCCTAGCCAACACTATTTTTTTCAAAATTGTTTTGGTAATTCTATATCCTGTACCTTTATTGTATGTATTTTAGAATCAGTTTGTTACTAGTTATGTTTTTAAAAACACACTGAGATTTTGATTGTGATTGTATTGAATCTATAGATCAATTTGAGAGAACTTGTCTTTTTAACAATTTGACCCTTCAAATCCATAAACATGGCATATTTTTATTTACTTAGATCTTTGATTTCTTTCATCAGTACTTTGTAGTTTCTAACCTGTAAGTGTTACATATATTTTTTGTTACTATTATAAGTGGTAATGCTTAAAAATTTGCTAATCTACACAAATGTAATTAATTTTTAAAAATATTTATATACTTTGTATCCTGTGATTTACTAAACTCATATCATAGTTCTAGGAGTTTTTTTGATGTAGCTTTTTTGAATTTTATAAATAAATACTATCCATTATATTATCCCTATTCTTCATTTTTTCATGAATATCTGTAATATTTATGTAGTATTATTTTTCTTTTTTAAAAAAAATTTTAAAATTTTATTTTAAAAGGGAGTAAAATTAAACACAACAAAACAGAGCAGAACGGGACATAAGAAAGCATACATTTCAAAGCTAGACAACCAGAGATCTTCACTATCTGTCATATTCTCTCTTGTTTTCTTCCAAATGTTTGTCCTTATCTTTGCATATGGAGAGCTCATACTAAATAACATAGCCAATCTTTTCACAAGATGTGTAGTTCACTGGCTCCCACTTGCTAGGCAGGGGGCAGGGGGAGGGTGGACACAGGATGGGGGACAGGACGACATAAGATGTCTGATTCTCAGCCCACACGCAGGCAGGATCACAGTCGCCCCCAAAAGATGGGAAGAGTTCCTTGTTCTCCCGGCACCCCAAGTCAACTGCACTGTGCAGTCCCGATGCGCCAGGGTCTCTCCTTTGGGCTGCCAAAAGTTGGCCATATTCACAGCCACCCCCCAGAGAGGGGAGGAGTTCCTTGTTCTCCCAGCACCCGGAGTCGACCACATGGTGCAGGTCCTGATGCGCCAGGATCTCTCCCCTGCAGGCCCCCTAAAGTCCGCCATACTCACCTGCTATTTCTTTCTGATGAATTGACCATTCTATTTCCAAAGTTCTGAAATGGCTGGCCTTGCTTCAGGGGCATAGTATTATTTTTCTTTTGCCAGTATATCTTTCTTTAGGTTTTTTTTTTTTTTTAATGTGGATGCTTGTTATAAATGTTTCAGGTTTTTTTTTTTTTTTTTTTTTTTGTACCAGGGATTGAACTCATGACCTCGCACTTGCCAGGCAGGTGCTTATGCCACTGAGCTAAATCCCCAGCCTGTGTTTCAGTTTTTGTTTGCTGATTATTTCTTTGTTTTCCATTTATTTGTAAGGGATAGTTTAGCAAGGTATATAAAGCTAAATTGGCAATTATTTTCATTCAGGATTTTGAAGAGATCCCTCATGCTTCTGGTCTCTATTGTTTTTGTAGAGAAGTAAGTTGCTGTTACTACTTTGAAAGTAATCTTTTCTCTTTCCCTTCAAATGTTTTTAAGGTGTTTCTTTTTGAATGAGGTAATCTCATACCTGTAATCTCAACTCTCTGGGAGGCTGAGGCAGGAGGATTGTAAATTGGAGTCTATTCTGGGCAAATTGGTGACTTAGTGAGACCCCGTCTCAAAATGAAAAATGAAAAAAGGTCTGAGGATGTAGCTCAGTGCCAAAGCCTAGGTACTAAAGCAAACAACAACAACAAGCTAAAACAAACAAACAAACAAAACCTAAAACACCAAAGCCCCTTTTTCTTTGTCCTTGTCTTTCATCAGCTTTACCCTGATATATACCCAAGGTATGGTTTTTATATATTTCTTTGTATTTATCCTGAGTTTCTTTGCACTTTTAAATATAGAGTTTGATTTGTTTTGTTTCTTTTGAAAATTCTTAGTTAATAATATTTTCCAATTTTGTCTTTGCTTTGTTTTCTCTATTTTCTTTTTTGAAATTCCAGTTACACATGGGTTATACCTTTTCACTGTGATGTCTTTAATTTCTGTTATTTTCCATTTTTCTTCCTTTGCTTTAGTCTCTCTGCTTTCTCTTCATGTTTTTAAAGGTTTCTAGTTTTTCCTTCAGTTATGTCTGCCCTGCTGTTAAAACCATCTATCTATATAGTTTTTAATTTCTTTTTTAAAAAAATTTATTTAAAGAGAAAAAAAGCAAAACAGAAAAAAGGGTAGAAATAATACAGAATTTCAAAAAAACATTAAGAAATCACTACTTGATAAATTACATATTGTCTACTTAGAAATAGTTGTTCATGTTACAAAATTCAGGCATACAAAGTGAACAAACAGTGAGGCTGTAAACAGTTCTGTTCAATGATCAACAATAACTTGGTAATACAGTTATCAATCCCACACACTCAAACATACATGCTGTTATATCTTTTAGTGCATTTTCTTTTCCTCCTTTTGCTTTTTAAGTACATTATCTGTTTAGTTATATCATGTTTCAGCTTGCTCAGTACCTTATTGATCTGTTTTGTTGTTGTTATTTCCTTTTTAATCAACTTATATAATTCTGTTGTTTTGTTTTTGAGTTTCTCGTCATCCATGTCACATGGATCAGCTTTGATGGAATTGGGAGTTTTTGGAGGTATTTAGTTACCTTGTTTTGTTATGTTCTATTGTTTTGTTTTATTTAATTTTCATTAACTTGGAGGTAGTAAATATACAACAAAACAGGATGGAATAAAGCCAATTGAGACAGTATAGTGAAATTGGCACAGAACATCACAGCAGGTCACCAGGACAACAATAATAGGCATCATTGTATATCTTGTTATCTTCAAAATAGTTGTTCTTCTATTAGGTACAGGTAGGCAGCAGGCTGGTTACTGGTTGGCTCAGCACCCTAAGTTCCAACATGGCACGGATCTCAGGAAACACTGTTACTTCTTGTTTCCTTGCCCTGGGGTGGCCCTAGTTCTTAATTTCAATGATTGTATTTTTCATTTTAAATTTTTTATTTGATTATTTTCTTTATAGATCCAATGCTTTGCTGAAATTCTCCATTTGGAATTAATTTTCTTTCTTTCTTTTATTTTTTCTTCAGTATTGAGAGTCACCTAGAGGTGATTTATTTTTTATTTTTTTATTAAAGAGAATAAAACCCAAAAAACCAAAACAGAGCAAAGCAATCAAAACAAAGCTGTGAAAGTGGTACAGAACTTTAAAGCAGGATAATAGGAAATCAACAATGGCTACCATAATATATCTTGTTATTGTTAAAATTGTTCATACCATCAGACATAGTAAAATCAAATAAACCAAAATGAATAAAGCCAATGAAAATAGAACTTAAAATAAAACAAAACAATAAATCAGAACAAAAACAAAACAGTGAGAAAAATGTTGGATTTCAAAAACAAGACCGAAGGAAAGTATTGGCCTCACAGTATTGGCCTTAGGCCTGCAAAGTCAATCAAACAATATAAGCATTTAGTTGTTCTTGTACCTCAGTTGCCATCCACTCAGCCTGGCCTCTGAACCAGCTGGTTGCTTACCGGGTAGGGGGAGTTCTTGATTCTCAGCCTGGGCGCTGGTCAGCTCACAGGAGGGCGACCTGGCCTCTCTCTTCCTGGGCCTTGCATGGTTTGTATAGCTTACTGGAAGGGCAAACTGGCTTCTTGATGTGCCCCTCCCAGACGCAGCATGGCTTCTGCTGATTCATGGGAGGGGCGAACTCTGGAATTAATTTTCTTAAGCATACTGGTGCCAATTATTTTAAAATTTTATCAGATGACTCCCTCTATAAATCGCCTGTAAATTGTGCATTATTTGGTCCTTAGTTTTAGGTCACTTTGCCTTTTTCTTGGTAAGCCTGGTAATTTGATTGGATTTTGGGATTTGTGGATAAAAAATTATAGTGAAGATTTGAGCCTCTAGATAACATTACCCTCCTCTAGGGAAGATTGATTTTGATTCAGTTAAATCAAGATCAGATTATTTTAATCTTGTTTTGTACTAAGCTACTTTAAGTGTGGGTTTTTGCTTTTATTCTTTAATTTTTAGATTTTTTTTGAGACAGGGGCTCACTATGTAGCCCAGACTGGCCTTGAATTTAGCCTCCTGAATTCTGAGACCATAGGCATGTGCCACCATGCCTGGCTTAGTTTAGCTTTTATAATGAATGATCTATTTTTATATCCTAAAAATAAGATTAGGCCTTATTTTGTTATAGCCCATCAGGAATTGTTACTTAAATGAGATGTTTTCCAACTTATGATATTCCAGAATGCCATTACTTTTCCCCACAACTGCCAGAAGACTGCTGAAATCTGTACTAAACTTCTGGATCCCTTAGATATTTGAATAAAAATCTGAAAATGCCTTATGGGGGGAAATGGAGTCCAACATCTGATCCCTGAATGCATTTATTTTTCTATTCATTATCTTGGTCCCCTAATTTGTTAACATCGAATCCCTGCTGTCTTAGCTGTTTTAGGTAAAGCAGTTTTTAGTCTGGTACAAGCCAATTCACCACAGTCAGAAGTATAATGAGAAGGTGAACTTTGGAGTCAAAATTTCCAAGGTTCAAATCTCAGTTCCATCGTTTACTTGTTCTGTGATCATGAACAAGATATAAATTTTTCCAAGGTTCAGTTTTCTTACCTCTAAAGTGTGGATAATATAATAGCTCCTTAATAAGGGGTTTATGATGATTTAGAAAGTGTGTATTAATTTAGAACAATGCCTAGAAAACTGGAATCCAAAAGAAATGCTGCACTGGTGTTTGCCATTACTATTTTTACTTGACTAGGTCCTGCTCCTCCTCCTCTTCCTCTTCTTCCTCCTCCTCCTCCTCCTCCTGCTGCTGCTGCTTCTTTTTCTTCTTTGAGACAGAGTCCACAATGTAGTTGCAGGTGTCCTTGAACTCACTGTGTAGCCCAGGCTGGCCTCCAACTCATGGCAATCCTCCTGCCTCAGCTTCCCCAAGTACTGGGATTATAGCCATGCACCACCACACCTGGCTTCCAATTGATTTTCATTGTATGGGATCATCCATATATTGATTCCTAACAGGCCTTCACTGGCCACTGGATAAGTCCAAACTCTACATTTGTAATTCTCCATGTCAATGGAACATTATAGGAACTCTTGAGGCCACAGATGAACCAGGCCAAGTGCGTTAGAATTTGGTTTGGTTTGCTGTGGGATGATCAACCCCACAGCCTCCTGCATGCAAAGCAAGCACATCAGAATGTTTAAAGTGGGATTTAGATTTCAGTATTTTTCAAAGGTTCTCAGGTAGTTAGCCAAGATTGAAATCGTAGATGCCTTCATGATCACATGCAGTCTGTCCCCATACTGTCTTTCTAACCTGATTCCCTGGCATCCCAACAGGGCCATCATTGCTTTGTAGCAAGCCTACCTGCAAGGTCCATGCTTCATTATTGGGATCTGCATCATCTCCTGGCAGCTGGCACAGGGCTCGGTGACCGAAGGTTTTTCTTTCCCCTTCCATTCTATGGTGGTGCGTGTAGGTCACAGGTGTGAGCCTTTATCTTTGCTCCTTTTCCTGTTGCTTTTTATGTTCTTGTCCTTCTATAGCTTCTCTCTTACTTCCCTTTGTTCAAGACTAAGAGCCCCCATCCCTCTCAAAAAGCACACTTTTTATCTCTTTTCCTTCCATATCAAATGGGTGCTTGGCACAGTAGTGAGTTTCCAATCATAGATCCAGAGAAACTTAGGCTGCTCTCACAGACCGGCACTAGCTAACATCATGCTCATTCCTACCTCTTCCTGTGTGTAATCCCTACCTGTCCTTTCTGTCATCCTTCCCCTTTCTCTGCCAGTTTTTAATCTACCCCAACTCATTGCTTTCATGAAGTCTACTCAGCATCTCCAGTGCCTACTCTTTTCCTACTTTTCTCATAGTCCTGCTCTGCTAGTCTATTCCACACAATTTTGGCTCTAAATTATATACTGTCCACCAGTATGGAGGACCTGGGAACACAGTAGAAATCCAAAACTTAATTTCTCCCTGTTAGAGTTACATGAAATTGTCAAAAAGAAGCATTAGCTAAAAATCTCCCAGAATGATTCCCAACTTTTCCTCCTTGTCTTTCCCCTCGTTCTACTCCTCCTCATTTCCCTCCTCATCCTCATCTGCCATAGAAGTGAGGCCCATGTTATTGTTCCCACAGGCCAAATGTTAGGGATCTCTGGGGAAGGACATGTGTCAGTGGGAATAGGATAGGGCACTGTATTCATTTTTTTATTGCCTAATAAATTACTACAATCTTAGTAGCTTAAAATAACACATTAAGCAAGAAATTAAGACATGGCAAACAGCTGGATAACTGGGTGTGACCTGTCAATTACAGAGACCCTCCGTCATGGCCAGGACATGTGGGCATAGCCTCTTGGAGTCCAGTGTGGGATGGCCTGGCTCTGACATCAGAAGGGGGATATAAAAGATGGCAGCCATTGGCCTCCTTGCCACTGTCCTCTTGCATATTTTCTCTTCTCTCTCCTTCTCTTCAGAGCGTTTCTTTTACCTTTAATCAGTTCTTTTTCTCCTTCTTTTACCTTTAATAAATATCAAACTTTTATGTTTTTTGGTTGTCTTTGAACAGGATAACAAGAGTCTGGGAAGGACCCCGGGCAACCCGGCGTCTGGTAACAGATCTATAGGTCATAAATTCAGATGGCTCAACTGGGCTCCTTGCTGAGGATCTCACAAGGCCAAAATCAAGATGTTGGCCAAGCTGGGTCTCTGTGTAGCCTCTGGGAATTGTACTTCCATTGTCATTCAAGTTGTTTGTGGGTTTGGTTCCTGCCTGGTAGCTGCCATAGGATTGAGGGCTTCATCTTCTTTCTGAGTGTTGGTTAGTCTATCAGTTAGGCTTCCCTAGAGGAACAGAATCAGCATAAAATATATGTGCAATTAAAGAAAAAGATTTATTAAGTAGGCTTAAAGGATCACGCACAGAAGAGTTACAGTAGTGTTTGCAGGATCAGAGGTAGAAGAATCCAAAATGGCGGACTGTGCCTGGAGAGCCAGAGGCTCTAGTAGCAGTGGAAAGTTGAAGGCCTAGAAGCTCACTGTAGAGTCACTGGTTGAGTCTGCTCTAGAAGACTGAAGAAACTGGAGACCCATGTTCAAAGATGAGAGCCCTTCCAAAAAAAGGAACACTTCCTTTTTCTTTCCCTTTTTAGTCTGACCAGGTTACAAACTTATTGGTTGGTGCCCCCCACATGTGAGGTGAGTTTTCCTCCACTCAGTTTATTGGACTATATATTGGTCATCCGTAGATATACCCTGGACTTTACTAATGTGCTTGGTGGTTATACTTAAGTCAAGCTGACATATCACAATTAACAATCACAGTTGGGGTCACCCTCAGCTTGTCACTCTTAGGTCTTTCCCTGTGGCCCTGTCCATTTCAGTAGTAGAGAACCTCTCTTGCATTGAACTCCCCCTCACTTTGAATCTCTCTAACATCTTTCTTTACTACCAACTAGAGAAAACTCTGCTTTTAAAAAAATGATTGCCATCTTGGGGCAAGCCCAACCAGATAATCTCTATCTTAATGATTTGAGCCTTTAATTACATCTGAAAAATCTCCTGACAATACTATCTAGATCTGATTGACTAGCCATGGAATAGCAATCTTGAGGAACCATCTTTAGAATTCTGCCTATCATGGTGTCATGGTTTATGTCAGTGGCCTGCAAGCCTCATGCAATTATGTGTTTGTGATTGGTTCATTGTCTAGCGCTCAGATTGGTGGTGTGAGTGTTACACCCACCTGGGGGTGGAGCCAGGATATGATATAATGGTGGGAAGAAGGTGTCTCTCTCTCTTGCAGGCTCATGCCTTGCTGTTTGCAGCTTCTGTGAAGGCGCCATGTCATGCTGCCTTGGAGCCAACAGAGTATGGACTGAAACCTCCAAGAACTGTAAGAAATAAACCTTTCCTTCCCTAATTTTGGGCGTCAGGTGTTTTGTCCCAGCAATGAGTAAAAAGTAACTAAGACACCTGGGAATGAAAGAACCAGAAAGTAGAGAATTAGTAAGGACAGGGTCTCTTAGATCCAACGGATCAATGCCTTGCAAAGCAAAGAGCACTTTCCAGGACCATCTAGTCCAGGCCTCTTCTTGTCCTGATGGGGTCATTGATACCCAGAGAGGGCAAGGACGCATCCGTTCTGAAACAGATGTGCACTAAATGCTTATGGAGAATATAGAGATGAATGAGATCCAGGACGTGCCCTTAGCATTTCATTATCCGTGTACCTAAGGGTCACAGAATTTAGGGTTCCTTCAACAAAGACCCTGAACAGTGGAGATTATGGAAGTTAGGTGCTAGGAAAGAACCTCATAGAGCCAATGTTCCAGCGTTTCTCAAATGTAGAACCCGTAACTTTAGATGACATGTAGACCAACATTTCTAGTAGTAATTATGAATTTATTTTAATGTTACCTTTTTATGGTGCATGACACTATTTTTTTTTTTCATTGCAGTGATAGAAAATTTTCCTCTTTTGCTCATTCTTTCTCTTTTTCTCTGAACTGATGGATCATCTACCTTCTGTCTAGAGACAATTGAACCTGATAGGTAGGAGCTCTGGGCTCTGGAAAAAGACAGACTTGGATTCTGATCCTGGTTTCTCTTACTTAATGGCTCTTCATTTAAATTCTGCAAGGCTCATTTTCTTTCCCATGGTTACATAAGAAGACATATATTATTTAAGTGACATAATGCATGTAAAGAGCTTAGCAGAGGGCTGGTCACCTTGTAAGGATTCAATAGGCATTAGCAATGATTAAAATTAGCACTACTCTGGTTCAAAGGAAAGGGCTTTCTACCAAGGTGAGCTAGGCTTATTTTCCTTGACCGTTTCTGGTTGTGGGGAACAATAGCTGAACGATCTTTCTTCCTTTCTTCTCCTGAGACTTTTGAAGGTCTGGAGAGGCACTTTCTGGGGAAAGAGGAAATAGAAAAAAAATAGAGAAAGTAAAGGAAAAATAACAGAAGGTGTCACCATATGGATATGGTCTATTCTTTAGAGAAATGGAGTTGAGCAACAGCTGTTGCCCTGCCTTGGGGTTCTTTTTCGGGGGAGAGGCAACTTCAGTGGCTCTCATTCTGTCACTGCTCCAGGACTTTGCCCAAGTCCTGCTCCCTCTTTGCCTCCCTGTCGTTACTCAGAGAGTCATTGGGACATCTCTGGGGGGATCCTCCCAGTCCCAGCATGGCCAGTTCTCAGGAGGTGCTGACTTTTCTCTTCCTGGACGCGGCATGGCTTGCATGGCTAACCAGAAAGCCTGGCTAGTTGGGTTCCCATTGGGAAATCTCTTCCATTGAGGAAAGTGTGGTCCAATTAGAGGAAGAGGACAATTCTCACATTGCTATGGCTTGGATATGGTTTATCTTTACCTAAATTTGATTCCCAATGAAATGATGTTAAGAGGTGGTGGGGCCTTTTAAGAGATAATTAGAAAAAAATAGAAAAAAAAGAGATAATTAGGTGACTCCACACTCATGAATGAATTAAGGTCTTTCCTGAGAGGCTGCATTAGGTTTCTCAAGAATGAGTTGGGTCTCCAGGAACTGGATTCATTACCATGAAAGTAGGCTGTTATGCAAAGTGACCCTGGAGCTTTGGCTTCTCCTGCATGCACCCTTGATGCCCTTCAGTGTTTTCTGCTGTGTGATGCCACTTTCCACAGCATGAGGCCCTCACTGGAGGTAGACCCCTGAGCTTGGACTTTTCAACTTCTAAAACCATAAGCCAAAAAAAATTCTTTCCATTATAAAGTAATCAGTCTCAGGTACTTCGTTATAACAGCACAAAAAGCAGGCTGAGACACATATTTCCTCAAAAACTATTCCAAATGATATTGTCAGAGGAAGGGGGAGGTGTAAAGTTGGGGTCTTTGGATGGCCAAAGGCACTGGCAGACTTGGCAGTGGGTGAGGGAGGACTGTTAGGAAAGAGATGGGTAAGGCTTAGGAAAAACTCAATCATAAGCTGCCACCCAGGCTAACTAGGACACTGCTTTGTGTATATCGCTGGTGGTAGAATGTGAGGCACTGTGATGTGCTGCGGGGCAAATAGTTTGTCAAGGGCTGAGGAGAGAGTCCCTAAATATTTATTCTGTCAAAACATGGGGCAGACATCTGGAAGCGTCAAACTAAGTCATATGTGCCACCCCTGGTGATTCTTTAAGGAGGCCAAATCCCTGAGTAGAAAGGAGGAGACTGTGTGGAAAGAGGGACTCTGTGGCAGAGAGTAGTTTTAAACGTTTGATGCTGTTCACATTGTGAAGTCACGGCCCATAGGTCTTCATGAACACCTGTATTTCTCCCAAGCCAGTGGGAGACGGATGGTGAAGTTCTGTGGGTTGGAAAGCCTTCCTGGCCACTTCGTTATGAAACAAGTGAAGTAAGTTTTAAATTATAACAGTTGTACGTGGAGCAAGGAAATATGACAGAGGAGGGGTAAAAATGCATAAACCCTTTTTAAAGGCATTTAGGCAGAATCAAATCTTAAAAATACTCAGGGACTTTTAAGCAGCATTTCTACCTCTAGGAATATGTTCTAAGGACATGTCTGGACAAATGCACAAAAATCTATGTACAATGACATTTGTTGTAGTTTTGCTGACAGTATTTGTTATGGTTTATGTCCCCTCAAAGCTTCATGCTGTCACAGGTGGGGTTTTCCAGAGGTGGCTGGATCTAGAGTGTGTGACACTGGAGCGATACTGGGATCAGGGTGTGTGATTGCTAAATTGGCCCACTGATTGGTTTGGCATAGTGCTGATCCTGATAATGGGAAGGCCCACCCTGGGTGTGAGTGTTCCCTGCCCTAAGGGTGTGCACCCTGGATAGAATCTAAGGAACAGAAAGAAGGCTGCTATCATGCCTTGCTGTTCCTTTGCTATTTCACGGCTTTGCTGCCTTCTGCCCATCATGAACCGTTTCTCCTCTGCAGTGCCTGTCTGCCAAGCCACTCTGCCTTGGAGCCTGCTGAGTATGAACTGAAACCTCTATAAACTGAGCTACAATAAAACCTTCCTCCTTTAAGCACTGGGTATTTTGTCTCGCAATGAGAAAAGTAACTGAGACAGCAGTGAAGCACTGAAACTAACCAAAATATCCAACAATTAGAGATTGAACAATAAACAGAAGGGTAAATGCATAGCATATTATGTATATGTATGCAGATACTGATTTATATTTATTGATATGGAAAAATGGCTGTAACATTTTAAGTGAGAACAGTGGAGCCCAGTCAATATATTCATTGTGATCCTATTTTTATGGCAAAAGTAGACATATTCATTTATTTTTCCATTTTTTGTCCCTGATCATTATTTCATTGTAGATGATTTCAGGCTGAGACTACTGTGTGGGGGCCCTGCATCATAGGGGTGACCACCACTGAGGGGCTCATAGTCCCTTGTGAAGACTAAAGGTCATGCTTGTATATCCTTTTGCAGGGTTGGACACATGGTAGGTGCCTGGGGCAGAAAAAGTATTGCTTTCAGGAAGTTTCTTAAATTGTGAAAGAGAATGTTTCCCTAGAATGGTTTGGCTGTGTGTGTGTGTGTGTGTGTGTGTGTGTTGCTCCAGGTTGAACCCTGGGCCTTGGGCTACTGCTCTACCACTGAGCTGCACCACCTTGGTATTTTAGTAGGACAGAAAATATGATACAAGAATTGTCAAAGTTTGGTGTCCAGAAAGCCTGCAGTTGGTAACTCAATTTTGAAAATATAGTACATGCACTCAGAGGAAAAGCCTGCGAAGATCCAAGTAACAATGCTAACAGCGTTTGAGTAATGTTGGCATCTGAGTGATTTTTATGTCTTTTTTTTGGCCTCAACAATCCAACCTCATATATGTGGAACAGTCTTCAGAACTATCTTTTCCCTCAAAGTTCTTTTTTTTGAAGACTTTAATTACTGTTATAAAGTAAAACGATTACTTGTTAGTTGGCTGGGAATTGCTAGAGATTAATAAATAGTTGGGAAATTATTTAGTAAATTCTAATTACTTAGCAAAAGTAATTAAAATATTTATAAGCGACCACCCATAAAACACCACCAAGCAAATACATTACTCAATAAATGATTTAATTAGTATTTCATTACCAGAAATTAATCTCAGTAACCAAACATTACTACAAATTACTTGTAGGATGGACAACTTATTTTACTGCTATTAATGATTTCAATTACTAAGTTTGTGCAACTCTTATTCCTTCCCTCTTTCCCCGCCCTCCTCCTACACCCAGGCAAGTTCCTGTGTCCTTGGGCCTGAATTTGGGATGCCGGCGGCTGATCTGACACTTTCCACATTATTGGAAATCCCTGGCACACAGATTAAGACTTTTTCTTCTGCTTATTTCCCAGTTGTCTGGCTGAAATAGAAGGCCTGGGTGCCTGTTAAATCAGCTGGAATCACAGTGCCGGGGGCTAGAGGGCTTCTTATCACCGATATACTCTCCTCTGGAGTCTTCTAAATTACTTGGCCACAAGGCTCAATTCTTTTCCTACACTGGTGCCAAGGACTTTCTGGCAATGGCTTGGGCTCCTGGTTCATATCTCCGGTGGGATGGTGGAGGCTGGGCTCAAAGGGCGTCTCCATGTACCTTAGAAAAAGGAGAGCTTTCCTCCGGAGTGAGGAAGTCGACACCAGTGTGGGTTTCAGCTCCTGCTTGTCCCTTGGTTAGGTTCTCACAGAAAGAGACTGGAGATTTGCAT
>PVJX010041282.1:0-14805 GCA_004027295.1 Dolichotis patagonum
ATTGATTATTGTAACTTACTATACATGTTTAGGTTTGATAATATCTTCACATCACAATTTTTTTTTTTGAGACAGGGCCTTGCTAGGTAGCTCAGGCTGGCCTCAAAATCAGTGATCCTCCTGCCTCAGCTTCCCAAGTAGTAAGATTACAGGCGTGCACCACCACACCCAGCTTATCAGATACAAATTGAATAAGAACATTAAATTGTTATTTTTATACAATTGAAGTTTCTTAATAAAAAATAAGAAAAAATTAGAATAAATCAATTCTCAATATGAAAATACTTTTTAAACTTAATGAATTAAAAACAGACCAGCTTGCTTTTCTGGCTGTTTAGATTAACTAATTTACATGATAATATGCATTCATACAGTGACTCCAGCCTGATAGGCTACAGATAATTCTCAGGATGTTTTGGCTGTTAAATAAACAAATCATTACCAATTAAAATGAATAATTAAATAGCATTAGAAAGGTAATTGCAATTTTATAATTTTAAAAATAACTAATGTTCACAATCTTAGGACAGACTGACCATCTCTAATCTGAAAATCCCAAATCCAAAGTGCTCCAAAATTCAAAGCTTTTTGAGCTCTCATAGGACGCTTACAAGTAGGAAATTCCATCCCTGGCCTCATGGCTGGTTTGCAGTCAAATGCAGGTGTACCCAGTATCACAATCACACTCAGGCTGCGTGTGCAAGACATCTGTGAAACACAAGTGGTTTCATGTTCAGACTTGGTCCCATCATCAACCTCTCATTATGTATATGAAAACAGTCTGGAACTTGAGAATATCTGAAATTCAAAACATTCCTGGGTCCCGGACATCTCGAAGGAGGGACACTCAACTTGTAATGACTGAGAACTGTCTGAGCAGTTCTGACACCACACGAAGGTATTATTATACTTCAGAGTATCGACCTTGAAATAGTCAGCTTGGAAAAGATCAGAGATGCGCTAGCAAGAGATGAAGGAGTGGGGGAAAGGTTCGAGCCTACTTTAAGGAGAAAGAACAAAAGCCAAAATGTTCCCGGAAATATTCAGATTCATTTCATTAGTTCATTACATTATTTCAGTTTACTTCTACATCTAAGTTATCACACTATGCAGCCTAAGGGGACACAGATTCAAGGAAGGAACAAAGCATTTTTGCTGAACTATACTTTAGCATGGTGAGGTAACACTTATTTCTGGGAAACAAAACAGTATGATGGATAATATGTTATTTTTCCATTTATTCTACATAGAAAACTACATAGAAAATATGTATTCTACATATTTTCTCCACGTTACAGTTAAAAACAAAACAAAACAAAACACACCCACCCACCCAACCAACAGACAACAAAGTGAACTCAGTGAATTACTTCAGCTGCAGGAGCTTCGACCACCTCGAGGCGGGCAGGCCGTGCGGGGAGCCGGGTGTCTGCTTCCAAATGGTTCACACTCCTTCATCTCTACTGACCTGTCGCTACTCATAAGGCAGAAAACGTTTCATAAGACTTTTAACCAGAAGTTTAAAACAAACAAGGGCAGCAGAGCATGTACTAGAAAGGCAGGAATGTAAAAAAGACAGATTTTAACCTTTTCTCTAATTTTTGTTTCTGGCCCTGAAGTCACAGCTACATCTCCTTGGGACAAGAATTCAACATGTGGCCTGGAGCAGCTGAAAGAAAAGTCAGTTCTCCCTAAAATCACAAAGAATAAAACAGGATTAAACTGCCACATACTCTCCCCACAATAAAGAGCAGGAGAAATATCTTCCTAACAGAAAAAAATACAGTGCTTAAAACACAACAAAAAGCAGCAATTTAAAATAGCAAAAGAGGTAACAATTATAGGTAGAAATAAGACAACAAATTTTCAAAACCTAACAGCAGAAACAACTACAACAGCTTAGAAATGCCCTAAATCACTGTGAGCACCTCACAAAGAACTGTCATAAAGCTCTGCCGGCCACTGAATAGCCCAGATGGACAGACGCCAAGGCGGGGGCCGCATCCGCAGAGCGACCCCACACCCCCACCATACAATGCTGTCACTGTGACAGGGCAGAGCAGCCCTGACCCGCCCGAGGCACAGAGACACATGGAAGCCTTAGGAAGAGAGGGTGGGAGGGACTGAGGAGCGGCAGCGACAGATGACACCAAGTGGACCACACACAGATGGTGTCCGCAGATGACGAACACACAGACAGACACCATTTATTCTCAGAGCAAAACTGAATGTTAAGGCAGGGTCTCACCACGCAGTTTGGGCTGGCATTGAACTCACTTTGTAGCCTAGACAGGCCTCAAACTCACAGCAGTCCTCTTGCCTCAGCCTCCCAAGTGATGGGATTACAGGTGTGTGCCACCATGCCTGGCCTACGTATGTTATTTTTATCAAATCAACTTTTTTTCCAAATCAAACTGAGATTATCTACCTTCTTATTCAGAAAATTAATTTTAAAACAAGAGTTTACTAGTTAAAAAAGGTTGTTACTCTTCATATATTCACAATGAAGTTCTTCAAACTGGTTACAGGATTTTTTTTTTTCCTTCTTTTGGTACCAGGGATCAAACTCACGACTACACTACATGCTTGCAAGGCAGGCACTTATGCTGCTAAATTAAATCCCCAGCTGGTTACAGGATTTCTGAATACCAATGAAACAGATGTTTAGATTAGCAAGTATACAAAAATACAGGGGCAGTGGCTTGGCTTACATGTGAGGAAAAAGTGGAACAAAATCATTCTTCAGTAAGAAGTCCCCAACCACTACCATGTAAACTATGAAATCTTCTTTAGGCCCAACTATTTCAAAATCACCATTTCTTGCCCAATAGCAATCTTTTGTAGTAAGTAAAAGACTAAGAGAATAATAAGCAGGCAAATAGCTGTTTTGCCTTTTATTAGGTTTGCAGAGTATAACTTTATTAGTTCGTAACAGCTTTGGAAGTATCTGTCATGTCAAAGAAATCACCCGTTCAGAGAAACACTATCAAAAATATGGGTGTGGGCAGTGCAAAGGGAGGGAGAGAAGGAAAGACAAATATTAATTACAAGCGGGGGTGGAAGAACAGATTTTATTTTTCTGACTCATTAGGATAGGTTTCAACAAATCTCTGACAAGTAGAAGGGTAAACCGAAAAAAAGAAAGGAAAAGGGCCAGGGCCAGGACACGCTCAGTGGTAGAACTCAGTCACCACGCATAGAGGCCTGGCTTCAAGCCCCAGAGCTACAGTAAGAAAATAAAATTAGAAACGAAACAACAAACAAAGAACAACAACAACAACAACAACAACGAGTCCTGAGGAACTCCCCTAAGGCAGGAGGGGGCAAAATACTAGTTTTTTACTGGGGAAGGAAGGAAACTGGTGAAATACTATCTGAAAAGCCTCCTCAGAGTAGGTCAAGGGACTTCAGACATATCTTTAGTGCCTTAAAATTCTGCATGTGGCTCAATATCCAGCAAGGGAAGACACAAGGAAAGGAAGGAAGGAAGGAAGAAGGAAAGAGGGAGGGAAGGAGAGAGACACAGGGAGAGGGAAAGGGGGAGAGACAGAAGGAGGAGAAGGAGAAAGAGGAGAAAAAGAAAGAGAAAGAAAGAAAGAAAGAGAAAGAGAAAGAGAAAGAGAAAGAGAAAGAGAAAAAGGAAAAGGAAAAGGAAAAGAGAACAGAAAAGGGCAGGAAAACCCCTGAATGCTGGCAGGCAGGGGGTCACTTGGGCTGGCCTGGGCAACACTGGGAGATCGTGTACCTCTGACAAAACAACTCTGAAGGCAGAGACTGCTTTCGCCCACAGCCAGAAATGCCTGGTCCTTTTCACTGCGGTTTCACGGAGCTCGCCTGCGCTCTGCCCTTGCGGCAGCTCAGGAGTTGGGTGTTTCTTTCCATCGGTTACACGCCAGCCGCCAGCCCACGTTACTTTGGGAAGGAGCTGCGTTTGGCGTTCCTGGGTCCAAAGTGTTGGAAGCACTGTCACACAAGTCCACAGGAGGTAGGGCCACACGCGAGGGTCGGTCGGCACAGCCCAGGGGCGGAAGAGGAACCCTCGTCCGGCTCACTTTCCCCAACCCTCCCGGCTTCCCGCACCTACGCCACACCCCACCTCAGGCCACAACTCCTTCCTAGGAGTGCGGAGAAGCAGAGGGCAGATGCCAGCAGGCGGGTCCGGGAGGGGCGTCACTACCCCAGCAGTGTGGTGCTGAGTGCTGATGGCACAGGGGGGCCGGGCTGGGAGCCCCACCCGGGGTCCAGCTGCCTGCCTGTCCCGAGGCAGCGCGTGGAGATCGGAACCGAGACGCCAGTCCCCCCTCACTCACACAATCCTGCTCCATGCATTCGGCGGCTGTTTATAAACGCAGTGGGAAGGTTTTATCTACATTCACGACAAATCTATTCCTTTTCTTTTTCAAAATCTGTGAGCAGTGGTACACGCTGCTTTGAGAAGAGAGGAGACACCCGACAGCTCCCAGGCTCGATCGTCCTGCGGTTTCCGCGAGCTGGTTTCCACGAGCTGCTTTCCGAGCAAAGCCGAGGCCGGGCAGACCCCTGGGGCGACGCCCACACCTTCCCAATTGATCCTCTCAGTCTCTTCCACATGCGACAGCAGTGTGTGTGGGACACACCTACTAGCACCCTGCACCAGGCTGGAGCTGCTCTCGGCAGCGTCCCCGGCTCCTTGGGGCCTGTTTCCCCGAGGCGAGGTGGCGACAGCCCAAGCCACGCGCCACGCGCCGAGTGTGTAAGGGGGTCCTCGGGATTCAAAAGAAGGAGGAAGGCCAGAAAATCAGAATGCTATGACGTCCAAGAGGAATAAGGAAAAACCCTGCTATCAGGCAACTTTCTCATCAAACACGTGAGCTGAGACGGGGCTCCTTGGAGGGCTCACTCCGGGAGCTCCAGGACGGGCAGAGGTCCGCGGGGACGCGCTGGGCTCCTGGAAACACTGCGCCCTTCCACCAGGCACGGAGACTCTGCCTGCCGAGAAGGGAGGAAGCTGCAGCCCCCACAGCGACCGCCCTGAAAACTCGGCACAGCAACGCGGTGCGCAGGGCACCACGCGCGGCTGTCGGGAGCGCACACGGCAGGCAGCGGGCGCGGCGAAGAGGCCTGGCGCTAGCGCAGGGGATCCTCTCCACGGTGCAGGGACCCAGCAGCCTGCTCGCCCCGACATCCACACAGGAAACTGCAGCTCCAGCCGGAACCCCACCCTGCACACGTGGGGTCCACTGCTTCTGAGCAGAGGGGTCAGAAAGCGTAAGGTCTAAGCGACTGCTGAAAACCCAGTGAGCCGCGCGTGGTGACACACGCCTGCAAGCTCAGCACTCTGAAGGCTGAGGCAGGAGGATTGCCTGAGTTGGAGACTACATAGTGAACTCAACACCAGTCTGAACTACACACAGTGAGACCCTGTCTCAAAAAATACACCCCCAGCCCACACCCCTTTCTTCTTTAAATTTTGAGACAGGGTCTGAGTTACTAAATTACCCAGGCTGGGCCCAAGTTTGCAATTCTCCCTGCTCAGAGGGCTGGGATCACCAGTGTACCACCAGATTTTAAAGCACAGGAAATTACAGGTTTTACTATGTTTAGAAAACAGATATGTCCTCAAACCTCATTTGTGAAAAATGATAAGGATGCTATTAAAGAAACAAACATTTTCTGCCCCTTTTTTGAAGTAAATTTTATTTTTTGAATAGGTAGGACTTTTTTTTTTGGTACTGGGGATCGAACTCATGACTGTGCTCTTGCCAAGCAGGCACTTACACTGCGGAGCTAAATCCCCGGACCAGGTAGGACTTTTTGAAATGGGGTCTCATTATGTTGCCTACGTTGGTCTCAAACTTGCAATCCTCCTGCTTCAGCCTCATGAGTAGCTGAGATTACAGGCGTGTGCCATGGCACCCAGCCTCAGTGGGACATTTGAATATGCTAAAAAAAAAAAAAAGGATACAAAGGTTTAAAGGAGAATTCTTTCTCACTACTGTCTTCATCCACCCGGTTCCGCTCTGGTAACTGTTCTGTTGGTTAGTTAAACCTCCCGGTTCTCCTGGACGCAGACCCGAGAAGGTGTGCCTGTGCTTTCCTCCCGTGCTCCATCCGTGCACACCAGGCACTGCAGCACGCATCGTGCTCTGAGCTGTCCCTTCCCACTCCATAGCCTGTCCTGAGGACCTTCCTGCCCACAGCACCTTTGGTATCATCTTAACGGCACACACCACTCCAGGCAAACTCAAGCCAGTGTGAGGACCAGGTCCTGTGCTGTGTGTCACCACTAACCCGTGTCACAGGCGGCACTGCAGTGGGTGACCTTGTGAGGCTCATTTCACCCTTGGGGGGCTGTCTGCTTCCCAGCTGCCCTGTCCTCCTCTCTTGTCTCACCGACCAATAGCACAGGTTGTTCCTTCTAGTTCAGATCCTCTTCTTGGTGGTGCGGTGGCACCTACTCGTGATCCCAGCACTTTGGGAGGCTGAGGCAGGAGGATGCAGGAGAGTTCAAGCCCGGCCCAGGCAACTTAGTGAGATCCTAGCTCCACAAAAAACAAAAGAAGGGCTGGGGATGTAGCTCAGTGTGAGAGTCTGGGCTCAGTCCCCAGTACCAAAATACAAAATAAAACAAATGCAGCCACAGCAGAACAACTCTCCCCACACAGAGAGTCTGTGGCTTCCTGGCATTGGTCCGGCCTCGGGTCACTTCCTCCAGGAAGCCTCCTGACCCCACCACCTACCGCCTCTTCTCTAAACTGCTGCGTTCGCGCTGAGATCCTACTAAAAGCTGTCCTTTGTATTTCAGACCTAACACTAGCCAAGGACTCTTTCCGGGGCTTTACTGCCATCAAAGCAGACTTTCCCTTAGTGAGGGAGGCCTTGGGGTTTGGCCTTCCCTGCCTTCTAATCGACTCTGCGTTCGGATCACGTTCCTTCTGATTGTGTCACCCCACTGCTGCCACAGGGCTGGTGCGCACACTAGGTTCCTGCTGCCAAGAATACTGTTTCCCAGTTACCCAGTTAATAGCATCACCTCCCCTCACTTGCCCTACCACAGGCTTCTTTCCTGGTACTGGAGAGGTAATTCAGAGGGCTTCTACATCCCCAGCTCTTTGTATTTTGCCCAGGATGGATCTGAACTTTGCGATCCTCCTGCCTGAGCCTCCTACGTTGCTGGAATTGTAGCCCTCCTCACGCCTCTGTACCAGAGAGCATGGCACAGCCAGACCTTCCCATGCACACACGCGCGTGCGCACACACACACATATACATATACATGGCGTGATTTGACTAAGGCTATTTTTCTTACTGCACTGTAAGTTCTTGGAGGTTGTTTACCTCTTCATCTATATCCTGAACACTTGCTGACTTTCTGGCACACAGAATATGCATGATAAATGTTGACTAAATGAACAAAAAAAGAAAAGAACAAGAGCAACACAAAATTATTATCGAATTATATGATGACACACAGGCGGCAAAGCTGTAGGAGAAAGGAACGTTTTAAGGCCATTTCTACTGGGTTAGCTGCCTAATGCACTCAGAAACTTCCACCCATTTACCCTTTATTTAGAAACAAATAGGGTTCTTTCACCTCCGTGACTTAACTTCACCCTATCTCAAATACTACTGTTTATGTCTCCAGTTACAGAAATAAATACAATAAGTTCTTTATAAAAGATGAAATGAGTTGCTGATGTTGATCTGGACATTTTCTCCACCCTTCTGCTTCTTCTTTCTACACTGACAACGCCGCAGATGGCAGAAGCCTTTCTAAAAGAGCATGCTTTGCCCTCACCGGGGGAGAGGGAGGAGTCAGGACCTGCCTTCCTGTCCCTCCAAGAAGACTCTCACACACTCCCACCTGCCTGAGGTTCCTCCAGTGCACTACTAATTCTGGAAGAATGCGAACATGGGTTTGTTGAATGAATACTCTGCACTTAGCAACATTACCAGTTGTCACAAGGCCTGGGAAAGAAGGCATGGTACCTATTACACAAAGTCTAGAAAGCACCAATTCTATTTGTTTTCTCTTAATTAAGACAGCCTATATTTTGTCTGGAACTATAACTGGTAAGCAAACTGTCTTACTTCACAGAAAGATAAGGATACATACTTAAAGGCCTCTAAAAAGAGAGCTATTTGAAGAGTCTTATTAAGTATGTCCTTATTGCTATGCAATTCAGTGTTGTTTAGTAAACAAAGATGAGACTATGAGAAATTAATGATTGTTCAGGCTAAAGGCAAACACAAATGTGCACAGAGAGCTAGAAAATATAGGTTATAAACAGAACTCAAGTTTCATGACAAATGCACATATGTACATCTATCATTCAATATTAATACATGCACATAGAAATATTATATACTTACCATTCTTTAAGTTTGCCAAAGGAAAAAAAGGCTATATAGTATAGTATAGTATATAGTATATATACAATATATAGTATAAAAATATACTATAAACACCTCAATTCTAAAATATAGCTCAGAACCTAGTTCCTTATCTACCTCAAAATTTTAACAGGAGGTTTAAAAAGGAAACCACAAACCACTAAATCTTATTACTGCAGTTGCGGGACTCTCAGTCCTGTGCTCAAGGACTGCTTGCTTTGACTTTATGAACGGCTCACTACTGCTTCTGCTCGGTCACCGGGCTTCTCACTGCAGAGGAGAAGCCGGCTGGGGACACGCTCGGGTGATAAAGCACACGCCTTGGGAGAAGCCTCACTCGGGAACGGTTCCCGAGACATGAGAACTAATGGGAAGTGGACTTCAAAAGAAAAAAAGTCCAGCAGGTTGTTAACCAGGTCTTCAGGATGTCATCAAATTACAAAACACAATCACTGTGTAGTTTTTTTTAAAAATCAATATACAATATTTTAAAAATAGAAAAAATGTTAACATGCAAGGACTTAATTATCTGACATCTCTGCAGAACTGTTAAGGTACAAATTCAGTTGCAGTTTAAGAAAAGAACAAAAAAAGTCCAGATCCAAAGTATTTCAAGCTGCCAACAAAGTGAGCTGGGGTGACAGTTCAGAGGCCTAACAGCTTGTTTTTCATTTTCTTAAAGCTATTAAAAATAAAAGTGAACATTGCTCCACAATAACAAAAATTTTAAGAAGTCCTCATCCAAATTATAGTTACTGCTTGCTTGAATTACAGTAAAAATACCTCCTTATAGTTTTGAGAAACTAGAAAGATACAAGGGCCACGGATTCCAATGCAAACGCTATCCGTGAAGCTGGTACTGGGTGCAGACGGACATCATTGAGGACGTGGTGGGAGGGCGACAGGAAGAGGCCCCTCGGCTCGTGCTGCAGACCTGCAGACGGTGGGCATGTGAAGGTGCGGCCCCTCCACTCCCACTGCAAATCCCCAGGCTGTTGCAGGGACCTAGGAGGCGAGGCCTTCAGCGTGATGAGAGTCCACTGAATGGAATCAGTGCTGTCCCACGGGCCTAGAGAGGCTACTTCCTTTTCCCAGTGCAAGGCCACTGCGAGAAAGAGCCATCTATGAGCCGGGTGACAAGCCCTCCCCTGACAGTGTGCCAGCGCCTTGATCTCAGAATTTCCAGGCCTCAGAGACATGAGAGACACATTTCTGTTTATTTATTAGCTATGTGGTTGATAGCATTTTGTTACAGAAATCTGTATGGACTAAGACATAATCTAAGAGCATAAGATCCCTGAAAACAAGTGGTTTTCTATTTTATTTTACAGTCACAAAGAGAAATGGTGATAATGATATTATTCTCAAAGCCATGACTTTCAAACCTGTATCTCTGAACCCTGACCTTGCTCATCCAAACTCCGAACACGCACATCATCAACTTCCTACCAACCGTTTCCTCTTGAGTATTTTTTTGTCTCAAATTAAACACTGGGTCAAACAGAAAAAAGTCCCTGTCCTTCACCCTCACCCCCTGCAAGCCAAACCAGCCTCCTAGGGATTTTCCATGCCCTGTCCTGCTGTCTAACAGCACTGTATTCTCCGGCTCTGCTGTGCTACTAAGCTCCTCCAGCTAAGCTCTTAATCATTTTATCTGGTTACAGAGATTCCTTATGGGTTTGTGTGCTTCTATTTTCTTTCTTGCTTTAAATATGGTGACTGGTCTTTCTAAATCTTTTTTTCCTATCACTTTCAAATTAAAAAAAAAATTCCTCAGTGTGTACAAGATAAAGTTGGAAGTGAGTGACCTTTTAAGATTCATGGAGGTGGCCTGGGGACTGTCGGGGCACCTCCTCCGCTGCCTGCTCAGTGCGCCTCCTGCCTGAGTAATGTGGCAATCTCTGTGTGGTCAAGGCTTGGTGCAGGCTGGCTCCCAGTGACCTGATTCCACCTTCCACTCAAGCACGTAAGTCTTAACATTTCTGTTAGTCTATTCCCCTATCAAAAGTGGATTTCTCTAATATACTTATTTTAGCATAGCACAGTATAGTGATCATACGGTAGGATGATCAATATTTTTATATTTAAAACACACAATGCGTATATCTAGTGATACATGAATAGCCATCAAAATACAGAACAGTATAACTGCGACATACACACACATACATGAGTAACTTGAATGCAAATGCTGTATTAGCTAACGAATGCCAGAAAGCTGTGTGTTGTGCTCTTGGTGGAATGATGCTGGTCCAGGTATCTGATAACTAGTAAGGTTTCCTTTTTTGCCATTACAATGTTTTCAGGTAAGCAATGTTCATCTGCAACAGCTAAAGGAGTTAGTGAGAAGGGTAGATTTGGCAGATCCCAAAGAAACATATTAATTTTCAAAGGAAATGTTAAGGAAAATGATATCGACAAATTGTAATTTAATATAGCCCTGGGACGTCACAGAGAAGACTATAGAACATGAACATTATTGGTACTGGGAGAACTGAATTATTTTAAGAAGGCTACCTAGAGAAAGTGTGGCTGAAGGCCTCCAGGGACTTTAGAAGATGTGAGGAGCACAGGGAGAGGCCCTGAGCTGGGCAGGGGTGAGAGCCATGATCCAGGACTGAGTTACATGGATTCTGCACCCTGCTGGCTCCCCCACTGCTAGGACTACAGTCCTGCACACAGAAGCAAGTATGCATGTAGAGGAGGGGAGGTGACACACGGGAACCGGTCCTTTATTAAACCAAAGCTCAGGGCCTTTTAGACAGAGCCATCCTCAGGTAACAGCCACAGTCAGCCACCTCTGCCATCGCGGTTCTAGCCCCACTACACATACTCACATCACACGACAACAATGTGGCATTCTCCTTCCTGTCTTATCCTAGGTTCTGCTAATCGAAGCCCTACCCCGGATCGAAACCATTCCTCACTTAACAGTTACTGAGAAGAATGCTGTAGTTTTCTCCCTGAATAAAAAGGCTTCAAAATATTCACAGCAGAATTTACCATTATTAACTCCTTAAAACACTTGCTACCAATGTCAATCTGAAGAACAAAGATTAAAGGAAAGCATTTTCGACAGTTGTTACCTATAAAAGACTGAGACAGTGCAGTTGATGACTTTACAACAGAAAGGTATTTGTGTTTTAAAAACTCAAACATGGGACTTCTTGTAATTGTCACAAAAGTCAGTTAACAGAAACGAAACATTTTCAGCTCTTTTGGGTGACTCTATTTTAAAATAAAGACCATAAGATGTCAGAAGGTAAAGACTAAGCTTACCTTATTTTCTTCCAGAAATTTCAATTTGATGGAAACATCATTGCGCATTTTATCATATTTTTCCTTATGTGCTTGGAACAGCTGTTGTGACTGCTCGATTTTTGGCAAAGTGTTTGCATCATGGGGACCAAGATTCAGTTCTTCCAAATCAGTGCGATATGCATCGTATTCAATCCTGGAAAGAAGACAGTAAGTGATGCACAGACAAAAACAGAGTGAATTATGTTCAAAAGATGGGTTGGAAAACATAATGTCCACTGTCATGTTACACAATAATATTCAAATTACTCATAACTATTCCACACCTTATGCTTTTGCAATCATTATTCTTTTAAAAACAAAAACTTACGGAATGGGGGTGGGGGCAGGATCTGGAGTACAGTTCAGTAATAAAGTACTTGCCTATCATGTGACATGGTTTGATCTTCAATATCACAAAGGGATGAGGTTAAAAACAAAAATAAAAATGGGGGGAGAGTTTCTTTTTAATACTATTAACTATTTCTCCCAAAGTGCACCATTAACTGACAAATAAAATTTCCAAAATTTAAAAATCAGTTTTATAAAACTGATGTCAAAACCAAATATGTCAAAATACTATCGACAGTAGAGATTCAAACCACATGTTATATATATGTGTGTGTTAAAGTATTTTTACTTTACTCAAAATGTTGAAAATATCATCATTGGAACACATAATATAAAAAAATCAGTAATGAGCTACAGTACGTTTCGGGGCTGGGTACTGAGTGCGGAAATGCATCGTGTAGCTCACAGTCCACTTCCGACTGACCATGTTTCAAGCACCCAACAGACACAGGCGCATGGGACTGCTGGACACCACAGCTCTAGACGGACTTCTCCACTACCGGTACGCAGAATGCCGCAGTGCTATCTATCACAGAGCGCTTGACATTTGCGTATGGAATGTATCATCTGAGCACTCTGCGCTCACTACCCGAAAGTCCCCTAATGTCAGTCCTGATCCCATGGCATCTAACACCTCCAGTCACGGGAGCTGGGTAAGTACAGCTTGTTCAGCAGCTTCCACAGCTCAGTACCCAGCTAAGAAGCAGCAAAGGGATCTCTACTTTAATAAAAATATAAACACAAAGCTTATGTCTCCAAATTAAAGTCCTTTATCAGATACCTACAGTATGATCTGCATCCCCTACTTTGGGAATGAGAAATTCTTTAAATAACATAAACTGTATATATTCATGATTTGTGAAAGACTACATCAGTCTATGATACGGGGCCTAATATATTCCTTTTGTTTGTCTGTTTAGACAGGGTCTCACTGTGTAGGTTGGTCTCAAATCTGCAGCTATCCTCCTGCCTTGGTCTCCTGAGCACTGGGCTCACAGTGTGTGCCACCATGCCCAGCTACACTTCGTGTTCTTAACACCTAATGAATTTAACAAACTTGATCTTTTAGGGCCAAAGTAGGATCATTCATTCGTTCACTAATACACTGAGTTATTCAACAATTATCAAGTGGGCACTTTTTATGTTTCAGGCATTGTGCTTGAAAGTAAAGCTATAAAGATGAGCAGCTATGTTTACCTTCATGAAGTCTGTGGTCCAAATACGAGCTTGCAACAATTACTACAAAAATGGCATACTGGAAACTACCATAGGGAGAAAGAAAGAATGAAAACTGACAAGGACTAATGAGGTATCTGTAAAAGCATCTCCAGCAGAATTAAGACATTATAATTAAAATCTGAAGGGTGATAAAAGCTTAACGGATTGGTTGGGGCAGGGAAACTAGTAGACTGTTACGAGAAGTATGTAACATGTGCGAAGCTATAGGACACCACGTGATCTGGAGGTTAATTCACTGAGTTACATACAGCCTGAAGTTGGAACGCGGTACTCAGAAGCATTCAAGTGGGACAGCCAGGCAGGGCAGAAATTAAGCAGCCCAGTGGGCTACAGGGTTCAGGTCTAGCCCAGCAGGACAGGGATGGACATGAAAACAGCAGCTTCGATGGCTCAGCACAGGGAGGGCAAGGCGGCCTGGAGCAGAGATGAAGCAGCCAGGAGGAAGCCAATTAAAAAAACCCTGGGTATGTGAGAAACCAGTCTGAAGCCAGAGTCACGGTAAACACTTCCTGAGAGAGCTTAACTGCCCGTCGGTGCAGAGACAGGCACATGTGACACCTCCCTTCCACGACACCAGTCTGAGCTGGCTCACGTGAAGGTGAGGGCTGGTCGTTTTCCGACTTAGGTAAAACCTCTGAAGAACAAGTGTCCACCTCAGAAAAGTCCTGGCCACGAGTGACTCCCAGGGTCAGGCTGCCCGCACACCATACACAACGGGGTGCACGAGCCGCCGTCCCACGCTTGCAGAATGACCGCTTTTTGTGCAGATCAAATGGATGACCTTTGCTCTGAAAATCAGTAAGTGCTGGTTTTGACAGACAACAAAATTCAGCTCCCGAGAGACCCTCATCTTGGATTCCTTTCTGAGTGTGAACCGCCCTGAGCAACCAGTGTTTCAGGTCAAAATAGCTGACTCTTCAGCTACTGCGTGAATACAGAAGTCACCTGAGGCTCACGTTAATAACCAGCATCACAGGCTGTAACGTGAACTAAAAGGCTAACTGGGGTGAGCGGTGCTTGTGAAGCACATAAAGAGAATGTCTCCGTTTTCATCAAGTAACCAGCTACAGGTATACAGAATTTAATTTACAATTTTGTTCAAAAGCTCCCAACAGATTTATAAAAACGTGTAAATTGGGACCTACACATCACATTATGCTTACAGTTGGATTTCTCACTAAAAGAAGCACAAATGCAGCCACATGAATGCACACCTGTAACTCCCAGCTACTTGGGAGCCTGAAGCAGGAAGATTTCAAGTTCAGGGCAGGTTAGGCAGATGCAGGAGGACTCCAAGGTAAAGGTGAGCCAAGGCAGCCCAGTGAGGTCCTGTGTCAAAATTTTAAAAATTCAAAGGGTGGGGATGAAGGGATGCCTTCTTTGCCTGTACAAGGTCTTGGGTTTAATTTTCAGTACTGGGGGGAAAATGACAGGAAAATTATTTATCATAATTAGATACAAATTTTTCTATTTCTTTTCTTTTCTTTTCTTTTCTTTTCTTTTCTTTTCTTTTCCTTCCTTCCTTCCTTCCTTCCTTCCTTCCTT
>PVJX010041283.1:0-14742 GCA_004027295.1 Dolichotis patagonum
CTCTTGTTCTCTTGTTCTCAGTGCTGTAATGAATTTTCTTTTTTGGGGCTTCTTTACAAATGTCATGGAAATGAGATTTGGGGAAGGAAGATAAATGTGTACGCAGTCTCACACTGAATTTTAATTAACGTTTCTTACTCCTTGTTCAGCTCTTGATTTTCTGTATTCTGCTTTAAAGAGAATAAGAAAGACATTTAACTTTCTAGTACCTGGTACCAAGAGCCCCAGGCCAGCCCAAGGTGTGAGCCCCACATTTCCGAGTGCCCTCCCTTCGCCAGGCCTGGCAGCTGTGCTGCTTTTCAGAAAGAGGAGTTAACTTCCTTCCTAGCGCTGTCTGATATGCTTTACCTACATAACTTCTGTTTTCCTTTGTACTGGGAATAACTTGACTTCCTGTGCCTGTACCTTTCTGCCAGTCATATTATGAGCTGCTTTTGTAGTGTCTTTTTCTTAGTTTGGAGGACAGGGGAGACACAGAAGGGAGGAAAAAGGGAGAGCTCGGTCTATTCTGAGATGATTGACTTTAGCTTGGTGGGCAAAGCGCAGCCCCCTTCTGCCCGAGGGGTGATTCTTTCCCTAGGACCTACTCCTATCTTAGTGAACATTTCCACATTCCTTTGAACAGGCCCAGGCGGGTGGTAGAGCTAAGGGAGAACTATGAGGTGTGTTTTCTGCCTCGGGGAGCTTTCAGACAGTTCAGGACATTACACTTAGGGCACATTAACAACTAGTGATCAAATCATGACAGGCCAGATTTAAGTGGTATAATAGCTAAATGTGTAAGCGTTCTGCTGAACTTAGGAAATGTTAGGGCTTGCATTTGGTTTTAACAGGTAGAATTTAGGAGGAGAGAGGCTGACAACCTAAGAATTAGGGAAGTCTATAGGAGCCAAGATTGGGCCCTGGAGAGGAAGCCCGTGAAAGGAGTGGACGCTCCTGAATCAGTGAGGTGAGGGTCCAGGTGGAGACAGAGCTGGTCCTCCTCAGTATGACTTGTCAGTGAGGTTTCTCTCTGTGAGTGGGGATATGTGAGAGGGGCAGAGGGATCGAGAAATACGTCTTGGGTTCTGAATGGAAGTCAGGGTTCAGCACTTAGTGACCTTGAATCCACTATACCACCCTGCATTTTTTTTTCCCTGTAAAGTTAAAGGAAGTTGGAAAAGATTGAGAGAGAAGAGAGACTGGTAAGGGAATCACTAGTTTTTAGAAGTATAACCTTGGGGATTTTAATTGTCATAATTTCCCCTTTAGGTCATTGCCCACAGTCAGTATCAGAAGTCCAAAAGAATTTCCATCTTTCTGAGCATGCAAGATGAAATTGAGACAGAAGAGATCATCAAGGACATTTTCCAGCAAGGCAAAACCTGCTTCATCCCTCGGTACCGGTTCCGGAGTAATCACATGGATATGGTCAAGTTAGCATCACCTGAGGAAATCGCTTCACTTCCAAAAACGTCCTGGAATATTCATCAGCCTGGCGAGGGTGATGTCCGTGAGGAGGCTTTGTCGACAGGTTAGTGTTTTCATGTTAGAATGGATGTTCGAGGATGTTGTCAGATTGTGATGAGTTGTTAGACCTCTGGCCCACCTGTTATTTTGGGGTCAGTGGGGGAACTTGTATTTTGCTTGTATTCCAAGACACCACGTGACCGGGCTTAGGCTGCAGTGTTCTCTGTGAGTTGTGAACTGTGCTATAATAGTGAGTTGTCAAGGTATTGTTGGCTTCCTGTGGGCTCTTGTGCTAACCTTGTGGTTGAGTTACCCATGTTCTCTGAGGATTTCATCATTTCTCTTGTACACTGATAATCTGCATGCTTATACGTGTATGCTGTTAGTCACCTTAGTGAGAACTGGTCTGCAGGTCAGACCTGTCTGCTGCTTTCCAGCCCTGCCTGCGTGGGTGGCACATGGCACGGTGCACCGCATCACTCTCTCCTCAGCCCTGCTGCCCGTTCCGTCTCACACGGCCACCACCAGCCCGTTGACTGTGACAGATCTCTAGTCACCCTACATGCCTCTCTTCTCAAGCCAAGTCTGTTGCCAAGTCTAAGCTACCACCATCCTCGTGTGGGTACTGTGCCAGCTGCTCACTGTCTTTCTGTCCTTTTCCTGCATTCTTTCCTCTCTCCTAATCCATGATCTGAAAAGCCACTGAAACAAGATCTCTGAAAGAGCGGTCGGACAGCTTCTCCCCCCCATTGAAAGCTTTGCGGTGACTTCCTGCTTCCTTAGTGAGATGGACATCTGTTAAGGGGGCTCAACTGGTGTTGGTCCTGGGACTCTTCTGTGCCTTGCGTGGGTCCTGCCTGTCATCCTGCTCACACCTTTCTGTGTCCTTGTTCCTTAGCCCTCCTCTGCTTTCTCCCCCATGAAGTCTTCACACCTGCTGTTCTCTGGCCAGCAGCTGCTTGGGAGATGTTTTACTGTGGCTAAGCGGCCAGTGAGCCCAAAGCGGAATAATCTAAGGTTACTCAGAACTGTCTCGGAGGTATATATTTTGACCAGAACTTAAAATGGTTGCAGAGAAACCCTGGCAAAACTTTATGCAGTCTTATCCCAATCTCTTCCCCTTGCAATTTAACATTGTAACCTATAAAATCAGTATGGTGCGATGGAAAGGGACAGAGTCATAGACTTACCTGCTTTGCTGCCTTCATTTCCCTTGCGTTTTCCAGTCCTGGAATTTGTAAAATATTTAGGCAGGAAAAGTACATTCAGACCTGCTGCCTTCCTGTCCTGTATCTGTAAACCTGATGGGTGTCAGCCTTATAAAACTCATATTTTTAAGGGAAAGACTGTGTTTTGATACAGTGAGATAATAAGGGAATATTGCATATTTTGGGAGGTAGCCCAAGCCTAAAGATGAGGAAATGAGAAGAAGGAAGGTACAGGCCTTGACATTGCTTGCACATCATGTAGACGCTTCTCTAGACTCTCTGGCTGTAGGGCAGAGCTCCGGGTATGCCCTGGGTTCTGGTTGACTTATATGAACACAAGCTTGCTCACTGAAATTCCACTTGGGCTCCGCCGGTAACTGGTTTCCCCTGTGCAGCCTTTTCCCTTGAGAATGGCTATGCCCCTTCCACAGTATCTTCTCTGGGTTAAGCTAAATGGTGTCACTGTCTCCCTCCTGTGTTGTGCCAGTTCCATTCAAGTCCGGCGCTGGGAAAAGCAGAGGAGTGTGACCTTCCCTCTTAGCTTAGCTGTGCTTCCTGTGAGAGTTAAGCCCCGCTCAAGCCAATGAGTGTAATTTTCTCTGTGGCTTTAGTACATTACTCAGTGCCTAAGAGCATTCAGTAACTACCATTTTTAAGTAAGGAAGGCAGAATTCTTCATTTCATGGTAAACTCTTTGCTAGCTGAGCATTTCATGTTTTGATAAACTGCCTCTGGGAAAGTTTATGAAAGTTACTATTTTAGGCCTAGGAAGACAAAGTCCTGTTCCCCCAGAGACTCACACTCTAGCTGGGGAGACAGAAAATGTGTGTTACTGGAATAAGAATACCTGCCTGTAACCTATGGCAAATGTAAGTGTCGAATGAAAGCTCAATGAATATCTAAAAATGTAGAAGTGCAAGGATTTGTCCCGAAACGAGAAAAGTCCACCCCCAAAGCTGGCTGGTTGTTTTTTTCCTGCATAGTGTGTATCCATGTCACGTTTGTGGTCCCAGTGGTTTTTCCCTATTTTTTTGCACACACTGCAGTCAGGGTGCAGAGGATAAGGAATTACGCTTCTGTTTTTCACCTAGGCTCTGGGGGCCAGATACCAAATGTTGTTTACGGCAGTGTTTGAGTAGGCAGGCTCACTATTTATCTCTGAAAATCACTCTCAGTGCGGTGGATTTTTACTTGCTTGCATCAGCAGCTTACAGTGTGGCAGCTTCAGTGCTAAAGCATAAATCTAGCTTGGGACAAGCTGATCACAGCTCAGATGGTCCTTGGTGAAGCCTTTGTATTCTGTTTATCATTCTGGTTTGCAAATGCTATCTCAGCTTAGGAAAGAAGGACTTTTGGTGTCCTCAGTTGTAATTATAAGTTCCTAAGCAGGAATTTCCTATTAATTCTTATTTTATGTTTGCAGAGGAATAAACCAATGTGTAGCTGACTCTTTACTGAACTGGTCCTCAGAGTGAGGGCTGCATGGGCAATAAGATTAGCCAGGAATCTTTCCATTGAGAGTATGTAATCTGACCCAACCTGGCTTACGCAAAAATGGGATTTTATTGACTCAGAAACTGCAGATTCCACAGCAGAGTGAGGTTTATATAGAGCTGGATTAGATTCCTTTGGAGGCAGTGCACCATCTTCGGAGTCTGCTTCTGGCTTTACGTTCTGATGTCACGTGGTGGCCCATGGCAGTGCTGGCTTCCTCACTATCTTTATTGGTAGCAATTTCAGCAGGAAAGAAGAAGCCTGTTTTCTAACAGTCCCAATACAATTCTGACTCTAACTCTCATTGACCTAAGTGGCCACTGCCAAGTTAAATCACTTACGGCTATGGGTGTGGAATAGGCCCCCTGGTGTAGGCCTAACTGATCACACTCCTCCATACGTCTGTGCCCACGTAACTTTGACTTAACTGGCTTCCACTACTGCATGGTTGAAAGCTTTGTTCCTTGCCTAGAAGCTAAGTCCTGATTCAGTAGTAGGATTCAGGGCAAAGGAAAAGAGGTGTTTGTGAACTTTTCCCTTCTTTTGAGGGCAGGTTGCTGCCTTCTCTCACCGGCTTCCATTAACCCAGGTACTGTCTTCTTTCTGTGCTGGAATCCTGAATGTCCTTAAGGCTCGAAGTCAGTGCCTCCTCCTTCAGAAGGTTTTTTGGGGTCTGCTTCATCCTCTGTGCCTATCCCTAGCTTAGGGCCCCTCATTATGCCTTGTGTTGTGCTCCATATATGTAAGTTAAAGTATTTTTCTTCTTACTTTAGTACTTGCTTAGATTAGGAGCCCACCGCTTTGCAGGGAAGCTCTCTGTGCTTTAGACCACGTTATAGAGGTTCTGAAGTAAGTCTGTAGTGAGTCATGACTGCATGTCTTTTCCCCTGGTGAGCCTCCTGCTCTAGAAGCATGGAAATAGCCTTCAGCTGTTTCCCTTGTTGTAGGGGACCACCTGGACGGCTCCCCTTGAGTACAGAGTAATTACCTCTGTTGGCCCTGTCTCCATGTACTGGTAGGATAGAACTTGCTAAGCTATTTTTCCCCTTTAATTGGCTCTAAACTATGTAAATAGGACTAGCTAAAATACTGATGCATAATCTTTAAAGCCAAATGACAGTTGCTGTTTTTTTTGCCTCAGTGTCCCCCTAAATGGTTGAGCCCTGTGGAATACAGAGCCAACACTCCAGGGCTGCCAGCTGGGCGCAGGCCTTGACTTCCCAGGGTAAAAAAAGGTTTACACATCAAAATTAAAGCACCACTCTGTGTAATGCAGTTGTGTTACGCAGATTGGTCTTTCTGCAGATTGCAGAGGTGCTTCAGGCCTCCTCCCAGCCCAGCTCACAGTACTCGTGTAATTCCTGCCATTCTCACACTCACCCTTAGCCACTCCCCTCTTCACGAATTAATGAACTCCAGATTAGGCCCTGGGTTGGAACATTTTGTTCCATTAAACATTTATCCAGGTTGGACTCAGGACCCCTTGACCACCCATAATTATAAATATGACTTAATGTCTTTGTTCTCACTGTGGGTTGCATTGGAAGTGGTAGATTAAAATTAACTTGCTAAAATTCTAATGTAACTTTTCCATGAGATTACAAATATAAACTTTGCAGACTGTGATGAGGACAAAAAAGAGACTCCTACAGGTGGTGAACTTGGGCTCAACACGGTACCTTAGTGGATGGGAACTCCCCCTGTATCTTTACTACTTTCATGTCCTTTTCAAGCGCTACAGCTTGGGTCTTACGAGCCCTCCAAACGCTCATACGTTGGGGGCCCGGTCCTTGGCCTGTGGCCTAACCCGGAGGTGGTGGAACCTGTGACAAGTGAAGCCCGGTGGAAGTCACTGGGGTATGTTCTTGTCGGGACAGTGGACCTTGTCCTTTCTTTCTCTGTTCCTCCTTCCTGTCTCTCTTTAGTCTGTTCCAGTGTCCCCATCCTGAGGTGAACAACTTTGTTCTGCCAAGAACCTGCTGCCTCCTTATAAGCCTGAAAGCCGTGACTCTTCGTGGCCATGGACCGAAACCTCTAAAACCGTGAGCTGAAATAAACTTCGCCTCTTTCTGAGTTGATTATCTTAGGTATTTTGTTACAGTAGCAAAAACTGACTACAGTTGAAGTATATGCCTAACAGATCTATGCTGAGTGAATTACTGATAGTAGCGGCAAAGAAACACAAATAGCATAGAATCCATCCATGATTATTCTGGTGCTCACTGCTGTAACACTAGATTCACAGTGGTTATTCAGGAGTCGGCATGCAGACCCAGCTCATTCAGTCATTCCCCATCGCCAGCTTCACTCTCTGTGGTTTCAGTTGCCCTTTGTTAACTCTGGTCTGCAAACATTTAGTGGAAATAAACAGTTCTTAAACTTTAAATTGTGCGCCGTGCTGAGTGGTATGATGCCCCCGTGCCGTGAGGCTGCACCTGTCCTAGGACGTGTGTCTTTCCTCTGTCCAGTGTGTCCAGGGTCTGCACTGCCGGGGTGTGTGTCAGAGGCTGAAGCTGTGAATCTGTCATCAATCCGCCATGCTTGTCACCTGTGTTTGGCTTAATACTGGCCCCACTGCTCACAAGTCCTGATTCTGGCAATTCAGGCCAAAGAGGAGCTGTACAGTGCCTCCTTTTAGTGGAACCGGCAAAAGTCTCATCCCGTTAGGGAAAGAGAAGAAACAAAAGTACTCAAGTTGCTGTAGTCTACAGTACAATGAAATTTTCTAAGAGGTGACATTCACATAGTTTTGCTTATAATATACTGTTAAAACTCTTATTTTACAGTGTTATCAATTTACTCTGTTTCTAATTTAGAAATGAAATCTGTTACAGGTATTTGTGTATAAGAAAATACTGGGTTTGGTACTGAGATTCCCCATCCCCCGGGGGTGTTGAATGTGTCCCCACGGAAGAGGGCGGGGCTCCTTAGAGGACTGAGGCCGCTGGCTCAGGTGGAAATGGAAGCTGAACAGAGACCAGGAAAGTCCTTTTCTGACTACTCATCTCATTCTCCGGATTAAAGCTGTGAAATCTGCTGTAAAAATTCAGTGTTCTGTGCGTGTGGTCATCAGGCCAGATCATCTGTGAGACGTCCCGGGATGAATGTGTTCTTAGGTCGTCTGGACCACTTGTTTTCAGACTTGACTTACTATTGGCTTTTTAAAGTGAGTTCAGGAGCATTAGCAAAACAAGAAAGGAGACAAAAGTCACTTTTAGTGAGGGTATGTGTATACATATGTGTTGTCTGCATGAAGCGGATCATGATTTTCTTTTTTTCTTTTCCTTTGTTTTTGGTCTTTTTGAGACAGGGTCTCTGCAGTCCAGGCTGGCCTTGGGCTCACTTTGTAACCCAGGGTGATTTGGAGTTTGCAAAAGATTTTCCTGTCTCAGCCTCCCAAGTGCTGGGATTATAGGAGTGTGCCACCATGCCTGGCTAGGTCATGATTTTCTTGCAGTAGTTTCCAAAACATTTGAAGCCACTGGTTTAACTGTCCATTGAAAAGACATGCATCTCTTAGGGACCTGTCAGTGGATACATGCAGCAGTGAATAAACAGGACACATTTTCTTTAGGTGTTAACTTTGATAAAAACAAACATGACTGAAATTCCACATTACTTTTTAAAACAATATAATTACAGTGTAGTACTGTGTTAGAAGATAAATGAAATTCATGCGGTTTAAGGTAAACATTTATAGGTGAAACACAAAGTGAAATTAAACTGCACTGCCTTGCGCTCAGATGCTGTGACCCGGCCTTCTTTGCAGGCGGCCTTTGTGGGAAGCTCAGGAAGCATGTGACATGTGAGGAAATGAAGTTTTTGTGTTAAATATTTCTCAGTGTGCTATTTTAATGCCTATGTGGCTTTTAAAGTTGTATTTTTAAAAATTTTAGTGGTTGCTTGTGGGATATAGATAATTTAGCATCATGTGTTTCAGTTTAGTGTTCACTTAACTCTAGTAAAGTAGAGCAGCTTCTCCCCTGTACCTCCACTTGCCTTCCACTTGTGGTATTTTTGTTGTAGGAATTACATATACATGCACTTTAAGTTCAGTAGTACAGCATTATAAGTATTGCTTTCAAAAATCTAATGCTTTGAAAATGATTAGAGAAGAAAAGAGAGAAAGCTTTTGACCCGTGCCTTCCTGCTCCCCCTTTCTGGAACCCTGGTCCCCTCGAGTGTGGTGCTGTTATATGGTGGCGTGTCCTGCAGTTTCTGTTATCCTGTTGTGCTTTTATTTGGGGAGGAGTTTCATTAGGCATTGCGTTAGTAGATTTTTTCCCTTTCTACAGTTTTAGGGTCACTCTTCTGCCTTCTGGCTCCTTTGTTTCTCATGAGAAGCCGTCTGGCGTTTGTATTTTTAAATTTCTCTGTTATGTTGGGTTATTTTTCTTCCTCATCTTTAGGCAGTCTGACTATGATGTGTACAGATGTAGACTTCTTTGTTTTTATCCTATGTGAGATTTGTTGAACTTCTTGGTTTTATAGGTCAGCGTTTTGTAAATCGAGCGTGAAAAGTTCTCAGCCATTGTTTATCAAAAGTTTTTTCCAGAACACTCTCCCTCTCTCTTCTTCCCCCCACCTAGGTCGGCATGCTTGACGCTCACCCCGGAGTGTTGGGAGCTCTGTTCTCTTTCCTCCGTTCTTTTCTTTGTGTTCCTCAGACTGGATTATCTCAATTTATGTGTCTTCAAGTTTATGGATTCTCTTTCACCAGTTCAGATCTGCTTATGAGTAAAACTAGTGAACTTTTCGTTTTGGTTATTAAACTTTCAGTTCCAGAATATCTACTTGATGCTTCTTCTGTTTCCTTTATTCCATCGCGGTTGAAAGAAATGTTCGAGAGAGGAGCTTTTTGATTTTGAAGGATGTAGTATGTGAGGAGATGCACAGTGTAATTGTAGTAGTTGTGTAACTCGGTTTTGGGGTATTGGGGCCTCATCTGGAGGTGGTTTCCAGATTTTTCCTGTGTGGAACAAAGAATGGAATGAAACAAGCAAAAATGGTGGTAGAGCTTACAGTTACTAATTTTGACCTGTCTTGTTCTTGCTCCCATGATCTCCTATTTTATATTAATAGGGTTAGATGCTTGCTGACTTGGGATATTAAATGTCATTTATAAATTACTAAAATGTTTTAAACAGTTTCTGATTTCATTGCTGTTATTGTCTGGTGGATGGGATCTTCTTTCAGGCACAAAAAATTACAAGGCAGAGAGTCAGAAGCGGACTGAGGAAAAGTATTTATTGTGGAGTGAAAGTTACAAAGCAGCCTTTATTGCCAGGCAAAGGCGGAAGCCGCAGGTGAGTGAAGCTGGGAGGGGACCTGAACAGGCTGCCTGCAGACTCTGCCAGGGGTTTTGTAGAAGATGCCTACATTGCAGGCAAGCTGAGGTCAACCCGGGGGGTTCCAAGCAGGAAAGGCTGATGTAGAAGTGGAGCTCAGGGTATGCGTGTTAATTTTCTAAAATTAGGAGAACAGGACAAAGGCATTCTTTAGAGAGGTCTGACTATCTTATTCCTGGGCAAGATAATCTCATCAGTCCAGCGAGACCTTGGTTGAGCCTCAGTGCCCTGGCCCTGGCCCCGGCCTCCTTCACTGGACCCTGAGGGCTGCCTGTAGCACTGCCCACGCGCTCCCCCACGGGCCAGGGTCACTGTAAGAAGCGCTGTCACCTCCCTGAGGCCCTGCGTGCTGGGGACTGCTCAGGTTGCTGGCAGGCCTCACGTCAGGCTGGGAAGATGAGGCACCCACCTCAGGAAGCCGAAGCCAGACTGAGCTGTGTCCATGCCCAGGGCGCGTGGTTCATTCTCCTCGAGTCTCTGCCTGTCTGTCTCCTTTAGTTGCTCTGGAATAAGAGCTGTTGGCACGTAAGTTACTGTCTTCTTTGTGGGTTAGTATGTTTCTATTATTGCAGTTCAGACAGGGATTACACTGGATTGGAAGAAACAGAAATCCCGTGAAATAGAGGCTTAACTCAGGAAGTGTTTATCATTTATTTTCACGTACTTTATTTATCAGTGGCAGGGGAGTGTGCTTGTGGCCTCTCAGCTTGAGGATGACAGGAGCCTGTTCCCTGCAGTGTTCCAGGCCTTCTCACAGATGCTAAGTGGCCGATGCAGATCCGCCCATTGCCTCTCAGTGGGCAAGGAGGAAGGGGAAGAGCTGATGGCAAGAGTCTGTGTCACTTGCCCCCCACAGGGGGTTCCTGGAAACCCTGCCCTCTCAGGGGCTTGCACAGCCGCAGGCTCTCTGTGAAGGAGGATCGGGAGATGGTGTTTTTAAACCAGGCATGGTTTGTGGCAGGGAAGAGCAGGTGGGGGAGTATGGGTCAGTGGCTGCAGCCGAGCTCAGCGGCACTGGGGGGCCAAGGACCTGGGGCCTGGGAGACTGAATCCATGTTCTTGTCAAGTACACAGGGTGGGAGCTCTATCTGTCTACTCAGGTGCATTTTATTCCAGAGTTTATAAGCTAAGTCATCCACACCAGCTCCTGAACATCCTTAATTTTATCAGTACACAGGTAACAGTTTGAGGAAGTAATGTTTTAATCGCTAGCTACCGTGACCATAATGGTTTTGTTAATTTCCTTGGTTTCTAACAGGTTTTCTATTATGTGTTTCAACACTATGTTGCTCTGTGCAGAAGACTTATGAATTAGTATATTTAAAGTGTGACTTTTTGTTGTATTTTTGAGATGAGGTTTGGCTGTGTGGGCCAGGCTGGGCTTGTATTTGAGATCTTGCTGCCTCAGCTGGTTATGGATTTTTTAATGTTTGTAAACCTCTTTCTTTTCTCATTTAAATTCCTTCCTTTTGGGTTCTGACTTATCAGTGTCACCACATCTGTGTGTTTGCTGGTGCGATGCCCTTGGTGCTGTTCTTTGAACTTTGAATGCCCTGTTCTGTGAGCCAGGTTGCTCATAAATGCCTTACAGTTGGATTTTTGCTTTTTTTGGTATCCAACTGAGAGTCTTTTTTTTTTTTTTAAACGGGAGCAGTTCCAGCTGTTTGCATTTTATGATAACTGGTATGTTTGGTTTTCTTTCTATTATTTTTGCTGTCTTGTTTTGTGGAAACATATTTTTTAATCATTCTTTGTATCCTTCTCCCTCTGTGGTATTTGATATTTTGCATTCATTTCTACTATTGTACATTGAAATATTTTTGAGCCTTAAATTCTCACTAGCCTTATCAATAATATCTGTTGACTTTCCTTCCTGTGAAAGACAAGAAAATGAATGTACTTTTTCTTTCTAGTTTTTATCTATGTAAACCAGAGTTTTAAGTTATAATAAAGATGTATACCGATTCTTTAGGAATTGAGTTTCTCACATTTGTTTTCTTACAATTTATTAATAAAAAAGTCATTTAAACGGAGTTCTAGATTTTCCTAGTTCATGGTTATTTGTTTCTGCTTTGGTTCTGTCTTCCTCATTCTTGATTTACGTATGTAAGAAATAGAGACTTAAAGTGGCCTGTTTTCCCGACAGAGCTCTAACTGAGTGGAAAGCTACTAGTAGACAGAGTTGCCTCCTTGCCTGCGGAAGTGTCTGAGATCGTGCATCTGAAAGGTCTTTAGAGGAAGGAGGAGGGGCAGGTGGTAAGGTCTGGCTTCGCTGTTGGGAAAGCACTGGCAGTTACCACGCATGGTGTAAGGGTGGTGTAATCATTTGCGCAAATGTTCTCAGAGGGAGCAGCCCAAGGGCGAATCCTAATACAACCTATGGGAAGGTGGTGCCCCATGGTAGTCACGGGAGGAACTGGGTGCATGGCCTGCGTGTAGCGGATGAACTGCTCGCTGATAAATTGAGCTGGACGTGCCCACCTGCCTGGCCCCTGCTCTTCGGGATGGAGAAATAAAATCTTGCGCTCACCGCACTGCATCCCTGGTCTGGTCTTTCCATTGTGCACGATCCAGGCGCATGGGGCTTGTTCCTCACAGTGTATTTGATGAACTTCTTGGTTGGGTGTAATATTCCTCCAAGAAAAGTTTTCAGTATGGTCTGTGTGTAGTGTATTTTCAGAATGCTGTTATTTTTGGTGTCTATGTATATCTTGTTGAATTCTTCAATGGGATAGAATCTTTTTTTTTTTTTGGTGCCTGGGATCAAACTCATGAACTTGCGCTTGCCAGGCAGGTGCTTATACCACTGAGCTAAATCCCCAGCCCTGGGATAGAATTCTTGTGTCATACTTTTTTGGGTTTTTTTGATCAAATGTATAGACCATGATTTGATAAATATTTTCTGTCAAATGCCTTGGACTGTCCATGTACTCAGCCTGCTACTGATCTCATTCAGAAATTGACACAGGCCACCCCGAAATAATGTTTAGTCCGGCACCCTCCGGCTCAGCACACTGACACATACAGCACACCTTCATACCCAGAAAGGTCTTTCTTTCCTTAACTCTTTAACACACAAGTTTCACCCTGCATTTTGAACCTAGAAAACTCTCCTCCATTAAGAAATCGTCTGGTCCACACAGAAACTTTGTGCTGAGCCCCTTCAGTGATGAGCACTGTCAGCATTGTAGAGTTGGTGGATCCGACAGATGGACTCCAGGGCTGTGTGTCCTGCTAGCTGAGCACTGCAAGTGCGCACCTGGTGGTGAAGGAACAAGCAGCTGCCCGGACTGGAGACAGTGGGAGTGCTCGGGGCAGGTCTGCGCCAACACACAGAAGGCTGGCGCAAGCGGAAGGTGGTGTCGCGATGACAGCAAAGTAAAACGCAGACAGTGAACCAGGCTCTTGCGTTTTATGGGATGTGCACCCCAGCCCCCGTGTCTCTCGTGGGGCACAGAGGGACAGAGGGACAGAGACGAGCTAGGGTGCCGAGTCATCCTGGGCAAGACAGGCGCATGCCTGTCCCAGAGTCCGCTCTGGCTGAATCACAAACGTGAGACACAGTCCGCGTGCCTGAGCCTTGGAGGAGGGTCCTGAGCTCAGGCTGGGGGATAAGTACACGTGTGCTGTGGCCTGGAGCTACAGACATTCCCAGGGCTTTGTTATTTTTAAATTTCCGTTTCTCTTGGAAGGAGGATTGGGCCATGGGGTGTTGCCCACATTCAGTGGGTGAAGGGGATATGGCCCCATGGCCCCAGTTGTACCACCTGTGCCAAAATTATATTTAAAGTTACATAAAATCACAGTTATATATTGACTATTATATTGAAATGGGAGAAAAAGTTTAATACAAAGCAAAAACAATTCCTTTCTATTGTCCTTTGTTTCGTGGAAATTCTTATTTACATTTAGTCTACTTAAAAGGAGCTAGGTCCTTGATTCTTGCATGCAACACCTTTATCATTGCTAACCTTGGGGTACAAATTGCAGTGTGAGGGGGCACATCCGGGTCTTACTAAAATCATAAATCAAAAATACTAGAGCAGACTTTACTAATTTGGTTGCTAAGCTCTTTCCATCCATCTCATAGACCTCCCCCAAGCTTCAGTGCGTGTTCTATTATGTGAGTTAATTCTGGATCACTGTTGACTGGAGGTATACTTCCAAGTTAACAGAGTTTTAAAAAATACATAAACTTAGAACTTCAGTGCTTAAGAACCCTCAGTGTGGATTCTTTATCTTCATGTTTTGAAACTTGTGACCTTTAGATCGGAAAGTTACAAGTTTCATAGTTCTGACAGCATCTTTCACTAGAAAAATTTCGTAGAGACTTACGTTACACATATACCTGCTTTATTGGTTTATTAGTTCTTAAGGCATTTTTAATAAATATGGTTGAAAAACTTCTGATGGTTTCTGTGACCATCATGATATTTTTTCCTGTATTTGTTTCACTTTTTATATTTAAAAATATTTGGAAATATTGAATTTGATGGCTTTATTAAGCTGAAAGAAAAAAGTTAGATTATAAGCAAAATAGCTATTTATATTATAATGGATGGAAATAGTAGACACTTTTCATACATGACACATAGAAATATATATAAAAAGCATTTAAAAAACCTCAATATTGCCTTCACCCCCAGGAAGTCTCCCAGAAAGCAGCATCTCAGGCTGTCTCTTTGGGACCCGAAACTCTCGGACCCGTAGAGTGGCCTGGGCTGTTTGGATCGAAAGTCTGTGCAGACCTGCATCTCGGCGCGACTCTTTGGGACTGGTAAGCATGCCCTTCATCCGCAGGGAACTGCCTGGAGATCAGCATCTTGGCTGGGTCTGTTTGGGCCCATAGCCCCGCCCCTCACGCCCAGGAAGTCTCCCAGAAAGCAGCATCTCGGCCTGTCTCTTTGGGACCCGAAACTCTTGGACCCGCAGAGTGGCCCAGGCTGTTTGGATTGGGAATATTGTGGAGACTGGCATCTTGGCCAGGTCTGTTTGGGACCAGGAACTTTTCAGAAACCAACATTCTGGCCTGACTCTTTGGGACCTGTAGGCCCTTCACTCGCAGGGAAACTCCTGGAGACCTGCCTGGGACAAAGCACGGTGGCCTGGCCTGCCTGAGATTCCACAGGCTCCGGGGTGGCCACACCCAGCATTCACCTTACAACTTAGGGAGCCAGGAGCCCACAGAGGGGAGTTAGGACACTGTGAGGAAGCCAAGAGCCTGTGGGGGAGCCACTGCCCCT
>PVJX010041284.1:0-14741 GCA_004027295.1 Dolichotis patagonum
AAGCTGGGTATGGAAATCCCATTTGACCCAGCTATTCTGCTTCTAGGCATATTCCCAGAAGAACTGAAAACATCATACCACAGTGATATATGTGCACCCATGTTTATAGCAGCACAATTTGTAATAGCCAGATCTTGGAAACAACCTAAGTGCCCATCAACTGAGGAATGGATAAAAAAGTTGTGGCATTTTTATACAACGGAGTACTACTCAACTATAAAGAATGATTACATCGAGATATTTATAAATAAATGGACACGACTTGATACCATTCTCTTAAATGAAATAAACAAACTCACAAGGGTAAATACCATATAATCTCCCTAATATGAGATTTGATAAGTGTATATAAGACTTTATGGTAAGCATGAGGCCCCATCTCATAGCTTCGAAGTCTTTCAAAGTTTTAAATCATCAGTTGGGGTTTTATCCTGTTTTGTTTGACTATATCATACGTGATGATATAAACAGCTGTTTTGAAGAAAACATTATGACCGCTATTGCTGATTTAATATTATCCTTCTTAGAAGTCCTACCATGCTTTTTTTGTTCTATTACCATTGGTTCTATCTACCACATTGTGTCTTATTGGAATTTGAATATGTGTGATAGTTCAAACAAATTTTTTTCTTTTTTATCAAAAATGAGATAGTATAGTACCCATTGATCATTTTGTGTTATTTGGTTCAGAAAGCCCTGTAATTCTTTCACTATATGCATGGCTTTATACTATTGTGTTATGTTTGATATTATTGTAATTGAAACTATGCTCAACTATAGCAGAGTAAGAGATATGGTGTTAGATACTGTTGATGTGCAGTTGACTTAATGTAAAGTACTGTGTTGCCTATGTTGTCCTGTTCTGATCTGCTCTGTACTGCCCCCTTTTGTTTTATTCTCTTTTAAATTAAAAAAAAAAAAAAAGAATTCTACTTGGTCATAGTGTGTAATCTTCTTGATGATTTGCTGCATTCTGTTTGCTTGTATCTCATTTGTTGGGGTAAACTGAGGCACAACTGAGACCACTGGGGCAGGCAGAATTGAAGTAACTGGTGAGAACTTTATTGCAGAACCAGTGTGGTTGGGTCAAAGGCAAAAGGACCATTTTCCCAGATCAAGGGGTGAGAGCATATTTTATAGGGGAGTTTAGTTAGGGGAGGGGGGATTGCTAAGGTGCGGTAGAAAATTTTGTGTCTCTGAGTAGGGTTTCTAGGGCTCGCTGATAGACATGATGGTATCTGCCCCTGATAGACAGAGTCGTTTTGGTACAGGCAGTGCTGGCAGGCACAGCATGTGTCCTGTGGTTTTCTGAGGATTCTGCTTTCTGCAGGTTGAGCTATGTAGGGCAGTGGCTATCTGGTTGAGCTGCATGGGGAAGCTGCTGGCTTCCTGTTGAATGGCATCTCCCAGGGGAAGTGTGAATAGCAAACTGCTTGGGGAGTTTGTCTCTCCTAGCTGTGGGGAGGGCTAGTTTGGTGACCTGACATCACTGAAGATTTTTGCATATATGTTCAGTAAGAAGACTGGCCTGTAGTTCTCTTTTCAGTTGGGTCCTTCTCTGATTTTGTTATTAGGTTAGTATTTGATTCCAGGAATGACTTTAGGAGTACTGCCTCCCTTTCAACTTTATTAAAGAATTTTAGGAAGAGTGGCATTAGATCTCCCCTAAATTTCTTACAGAATGCAGCAGTGAATCCATTAGGACCTGGGATTTTCTTTGTTAAATTTTTAATTATACTTTCAATATTTATTGATTGATATTGGGTTCTTTAGATTTTTTATATCTTCTTAATTCAGATTTGGTAATTCATATGTATCTAGGAATCTATTCATTTCTTCAGGGCAATCCACCTTATTAAAATTTCATGATGATTTAGATATTGATATTCTGGATTTCCATAGGATCCACTGTAATTTCTCTCTTCTGACTCATAATTGCATGAAACTGTGTTTTCCTTTCTGTTTTTGATAAGGTTGGACAAGAGTTTATCAATTTTATTTTATCTTTCAAAGAACCAACTCTCCAACTCATTGTATTACTTTCTTTGTCTCATGGCATTAATTTCTGCTCTGATCTTCATATTTGCCTCCCTTGTACTAGATTTTGTCTTGACTTATTCTTCTTTTTCTAGAACTTTAAGGTTCAACATTATCTTGTCTTTTTGAGCTCATTGTATTTTCCTGACATGAGTGTTCACTACTATAAATTTCCCTCATACAACTGCTTTCATTATGGCTCATAAGTTCCAGTGCCTTTTATCAGCATTATCATTTGATTGGAGATACTGTTTAATTTATGTTAATTTCATCTGTGACCTATTGATTGTGCATGAGTGTGTTGTTTGATTTCCACATGTTTATGGAGTTTTTGTTGTTACTGATTTCCAATTTTATTGCACTATCATCAGATAATATACATTTACTGAAGAATGTCATATGGGCTAAATGTTGTCTGATATGGAATATGTCCAATGTACAGATGAAAAGAATGTGTATTTGGATATTGTGGTGTGGAACACATTGTAGACATCTCCTACATCCATTTATTCATATGTTTGATTCAACTTTGACATTTCTTTAATTTTTTTATTTAGTTGACCTATTTCTTTGTGACAGTGTGTTAGTAAGGTCTCCCATTATAATTGGGTTAGTGCTTAATTGATTTTTTACGTCTATTAATATTTGCCTCATGTAGTGGGTACATCAGTATTTGGTGCACACATATGTATTATTGTTATCTTCTTGGAGATTCTTCTTAGAGATTCACCTTAACAATTATGTGGTGACTTTTGGCCCTTTTGATCAGTCTTGGCTTGAAATTCACATTTTCTTCAAAGAAAATAACTACCTCTGCTTTTTTCCTGGGTTCCTGATGTGTGGAGTATTGTTTTTCCATCCTTTGATCTTCAGTCTACAATTTTATTTTGGGTTAAATGTGTTTCTTGGATCTTGCTTATTGACCCATTGTATCAGTCTTTTGATTGGTGAATTGAGATCATTTACATTCATGGTTATAACAGATATATACTGAATTATCCTTCCTACATTATTTTCTTTTTGTTGGCACCCTATCTTTCTCTTCTGTTTCAATATTTTCCCTGCCTGGTGATTTGTTTCTATTGTTGTTTTTAGAATTTTGGTTTTCATTACCTCTTTCAGAAATATCATTTAGAGCATTTTGTAGATCTGGTTTTGTGGTTATGAATTTCTTCTGTTGTTCTTTGTAATGGAAGTATGTTATTTTTCCACTAATTTTAAAAGAAAATTTTGCAGGTTACATCAATCGGGGTTCGCAGTTGTGTTCTTTCGGCCTTGAAATACTTCACTGAAAGCTCTCCATGACTTGAAGGTTTGTGTTGAGAAGTCTGCTGTGATTCTGTTAGATTTTCCTTTATAGGTGATTTGTTTTTTTTTTCTCTAGCCATTTTTAATATTCTGTTCTTTTACTGAATTACTGACATCTTGTTTATTGTATGCCTTGGCATAGATATGCTTTGATCTTGGCTATTTAGAGTTTTGTATGCCTCCCTTATTTGTATGTTATATTCATTATCCATGTTTGGAAAATGTTCTGTCATTACTTCTGTGCAGGGGATTTTTTGTGACATTTGTGCTATCTCTGACCTTCTCATTGACCCCAATCCATCTTATGTTGTGCTTTTTTGCTTCATCTTGGATTGATTTTTCATGGTCCCTTGCTATTATTTTAAGATGACCTTTAAAGATGACCTTTCATTATCGCTACCTGCAAACATGTCTTTTAGATCTGATATTCTTCATTTACCTTCATTCAACCTACTATGTATGCTTCCAAAGGAATTTTAAATCTCCTGGATATTTGTTTGAATCTGTTTCATGACTTTAATATCTTTACTATGTCAGGAATTTATAGTTTCCATAGATCATCTATTCCTAAGATCCTCTATTTTTTTTTTTGTCTGGGTCTATTCTAGATTCTATTTCTATGTCTTTCATTTTGATTGCCATTTCTTTTTTTTTTACTTGAGAGATTATTTTTATATAGCCACGTCCATTTGGTTTTTTTCACTTATACTGCTATAATTTCAGATATTTCTAGTGTGTGATTTCAGATTTCTTTTATCCTGTGCTCTGAATTTGTCCTGGATAGGCTGGAGGTATTGGGTTGCATTATGCTTCTTAGTCTTGTCATTTTCTATTTTTATTTTGTGTTGGTTCTTATAGATTTCTTATTGCAGATAACTTTAACACTGATAATCAAGGCTTCCCTAGGAAATGAGTATTACTTACAAATACATTCTGGGTGTAGATGGCTCTTGGTGTTTCCTAAGAACCTGCCTTCCCAGTTTATTAAGGACAAGAAATTGCCATATATTTGGCTCAATATCCTGTCTTTTACTACTGGATTATGGTGATGGTTTTGATAATCACAGTGTTGTCATGTCAGGATAAAAAACTCATTATGACATACGATAGTACAATTACCAATAACAATAGCATTTGGCACAATCTAACAACTGAAAAATTGTGCTAATTATTAATTTAGGATCCTAACTATAGAAACAAGCTCTATAGTTATATAATAAAATCCAACATATACTTTGAACTGGTATGTGATGAGTTCCTTTTGGTAGATTGCTTTATTCCTCTTTGGGGTATTTAAGAATGATAGAGAATCAAACAGAAAAATGAATGAGGAGAAATATAGTAGAAGCACAGCTGTAAGTCAAAAAATGATCACCCAAGTTTTGGGAAACTAGAGGCAGCACAGGAGAGAAACAGTGAAACAGAAAGCCAAAGAATATTGAAGTGAACTAGGGAAAATAAGACTTTGTTTACTTACATGAAAGTATCATAAAATCAAGAGAGATAGTTGAAGGAAGAGAGAAAAAAGATGAATAGAACAAAGCAAAAATAAAGTTAATAAACCTAAACTGTCAGAAAAAATCCAAAACAAAATAAAAACAAAAAAAGAAACCAAACCAAGCTAAAATAAAACAAAAACACCCAATAAGACTGAAAAAGACAAATAAGCAAAGAAATAAAAAATAGAAAAATTCCTCTGGTGTTTACTTCTGTGGTAGTGTCCAAATCAAATTCCAGAAATGTACTGTGTAACCACATCAAGTCTGCAGTAAGATTTGTGCTGGGTGTGGGTCTGATGTTGACCTCTGGATGTGGAACCTGGAACTAGTCTTTAGCTGACATTTCTCTTTACCACATTTGTGTCTATGATGCTTTCCTAGTTGCTGTGGTGCCCTTGGGTACGGAGAGACAGGGATTCCTTCCAGACCCATTACAGTTGGTTCATTCTGGACCTCACACATCTTCCTCTGCTTCATACCATGAGGCTCTTTTACCTAGTGGTATTAGGGCATGAAGAGTGCCCTTGTCACACCACAGGCCAAGGCTGCTTGCCTGCTTGCACCATTGGACCAACGTGACCACCAGAATGGAATCTGCTTTGTCCCATCACCTACCTTTCAGCAGAATTTGCCCTATCTGCTTTTCATCTGTCAGCGAAGTCCGCTGTTGACTGGTTGGCTCTTCCCTCCTTCCACTCCAGGTATTTGGCCATGAAGGGACCAGGTACTGCTCTGCTGCCTGGGACCCTTTGACATAAAATGTTGGCTCTGCCCACCTGCCTCTGTTTTGTACGTCTGTGTGCTAAAACACTGTACCAGTTTATCCCACCCACTAACTGCTGGATCTGCAGGGCCTCTAGGGAAACAGTGTGTCACTGTGCTGGACCTGCTCCACTGGGGATGTGCTGGGGCTGAGCCTGCTCTAGCAGGTAGTGTTGACTCTCTAGTATTTCTTAGAGTACATCGCACAATGGAACATACTAAATTTTTTTTAATTTTTTTATATTATTTTAAAAGGGAGTAAAATTAAACACAACGAAACAGAACAGAATGGGACATAAGAAAGCATAAATTTCAAAGCTAGACAACCATAGATCTTCACTATCTGTCATATTGTCTCTTGTTTTCTTCCAAATGGTTGTCCTTATCTTTGCATATGGAGAGCTCATATTAAATAACATAGTCAATCTTTTCACAAGATGTGTAGTTCACTGGCTCCCACTTGCTAGGCAGGGGGAGGGTGAGGGGGGACACGGGATGGGGGACAGGACTACATGAGATGTCTGATTCTCAGCCCACATGCAGGCAGGATCCCAGTTGCCCCCCAGAGATGGGAAGAGTTCCTTGTTCTCCCGGCACCCCGAGTAAACCGCACCTTGCAGGTCCCTGCAGGTCCTGATGTGCCAGGGTCTCTCTCCTTCAGGCTGCCGAAAGTCTGCCATACTCTCAGCCGCCCCACAGAGAGGGGAGGAGTTCCTTGTTTTCCCAGCACCCCGAGTCAAATGCACAGTGCAGGTCCCGATGCACCAGGGTCTCTCTCCTTTGGGCTGCCAAAAGTCAGCCACACTTTTAGCCGCCCCGGGGGGGGAGTTCCTTGTTCTCGTGACACCCCGAGTCAACCACACGGTGCAGGTCCCAATGCGCCAGGGTCTCTCTCCTTCAGGCTGCCAAAATTCTGCCACACTCTCAGCCACCCCCAGAGAGGGGAGGAGCTCCTTAGAGCATACTAAATTAAACATCTTTTCTAGTAATGTATAGTACATAGAAAATCATTTCAAGTATTTGAGACTCTCAAAGTAAATAAGCAAATTAAATATTATGACAAATTCTATATGATTTAAAAGCAGTTTTCTCAAAGATTACTATACAATTGAGCTCTTGTCTGATCTCAGCTAGTGTGCATAATGGGTAAAGAACAGTTTGTCCTCTGAGATACATGTATATATTGATTATGTACATAAATTAGAGATTGTTCTTATTATAATGAAGAAAATAAAAACTCAGTGAAACATGAGATTCAAAAGTGAATATATTAATTCCATTTATTAGCATAATAATACATTTTACTTAGAATTTAACATTTGATTTATTAAAGTTATATCTCAGTTCTTATCAGAAGGAGAATGTCTAACTCAATATTATTTTTTCTTTTTTTCTTTTTTTGTGATATAAAATTAAACTCTTTAGTGTTTGAAATATTTTCACAAAGGTGCTATATGTGTTCCAAAGTTTTAAGAAAAGAAGAAATTAAATAGATTAATATATTAAATACTGACACTAGACTTTATAGCGGAACATTTTCAAAGACAGTTTTTCCAAAGCATAGGTAAAAATTCAACTCTAGTGGTAATAAAGAAAATTTAAGTTCAAAATTTAGCAAGAAGACAAAGTATATCTCTCATGTGCTGTTTATTTCCTACTCAATTCTAATTTCCCTCAAAATTTATCAAATAGAATTAAATACGTCCAATACTTAGTCTGATACACACTCCATTAATCTATTGTATGATTCTCTCAGAAAGAGGATTTGCTTTGGTTGATCAATATACAAAGATGCTACTCATTGATTTAATTAGTTACTTATGCCTCAGTTTTAAAGCTGAATTACACTATACTTTAGTAGAGTTATGTCACTAAACAAAAAATGCAAAAAAGACTTGATTGCACTCTAATTTCACTCAGAATCATTCTTTAAATTTTTGTGCAGTTTTGCCAAGTGAGTTCAAAAATCCTCAAATTTTCATGGGTTTCATCCATTTCTACTATAAGCCACATATAACTGACAAATCAAATTTACTTATTGATTTAAATTCTGAGAAGAAGCTGAGCATGGTGGCACACACCTTTAATTCCAGCATTCGGGAGGCTGAGACAAGAGGATCACTGCAAGTTCGAGGCCAGTCTAGGCTACCAAGTGAACTCAACACCAGCCTGAACTGCATAGCAAGACTTTATGTCAAAAAGATGAAATAATAATAATAATAATAATACAAAATAATAAAACAAAATCTGAATGGAGACATAAGGAAACAACTGTGCTTCTATCAAATGAATGTCTCTTAGTTCATAATGCATATAGGGTGATTCACGAAGATATCACTGATACAGGGCTTTCAAGAGTAATCTTTCTGCTATGTCTTGTATCTAAAAGTGGATGCTTTAAATGTATGCATATATAGGACAATTAACTTATTTATCGATTGATATATTTGATATATTTAAGATATTAAGTATATGAGAGCTTACCATGATGTGAGCCCTTTAGGGAGTGGGTAAAGACCTATAAATTATAAAAGGAAGTAATATCTCTCTCTCTCTCTCTCTCTCTCTCTCTCTCTCTCTCTCTCTCTCATACCTTTAATGGCAAAACCAATATGTAGTATATTTTAATGTATTTGGAAAATCTTGATAATAACAGTGAAGAGAGTAAAGTTCTTTTACATATTTGACTGTATAAAATAGCTCCTTTCAAGAGCTTGACCTAATGCCAAATGTAAGCAACATACTCACTTGGTGTCCGAGATGGAAGTGTAAAGGAACCTTGGACCAGAGACTGTGACTTGTTCTGGTCCTGTGATCCTGTGCATTCCTGTGATCGCATACATGCCTGTACTGCAAGTGAAGATTTGAAATAGGGGCTTTAAAAAAACATCAGTTCTTGTGTCCTACAAAACTGGCACGTTTCGCACACCTGATGTGTAAAAATAAATGTTTACATCAGTAAACACTTTAGTGAGTAACAGGAATAGATAAATGACATGACATGAATGAAAACGGTTTCAGTCATAGAAAGTATCAATAACAAATAATTATTTTAATTTCAACTAACAAGTAAGTTAACTAACTTACTCTGTTTTGCTTCAGGTCTGCCTAAAGTGTGACCTCACTGAATCTGTGTCTCAAAATTAATTGCATAATTTAAGGTTTAAATTGTGTTTCTTTTATTAAAAACTCTTTAAACCACATTGGAAAAAGGGAAAGGAATCTTTTTTCAGAGTGTTGGCATTTTATAGTTGTTATTATTTTGCTCACAAACATCTGTTTAATTCCTTCCTCATCAACCTCTCCTATCTCAGTGACTTCCCTTCTTTCTGCTTACTCAGCTCATCAGAAGTGCTGGGAATCATTACCATTGTTTCTTTAAAAAAGAGTCCCATTGAACTAGTTCTAGTTCTGCATTTACATGACACACTAGTTATGAAACTTACCTCTCTGTCCTAGGGTTTCTACATCTTTCTATGACTAGTTCCTGCACTGTATTTCATAATTTGTGTTTGTTTTCTTTCCCTGAAGGGGGTAGGAGAAATCTTACCCTAAATTTGATCTTTACTTCAAATCTTGAAGTTACGTTTCTTTTTCAATCAGGGTTCCATGGAAAATCTGCCTTTTGTACCCAGCCTTTTTCATGCCACTATGTATTAAAGAAATATATGCAATGAATACACTCTGTGCTAGATTCCATGATATTTCTGTGATAAATGCCAAAGAATACAGGTGAGTATATCTAGTGGGAAGGTAGAAAATACACTAGAGACTCTGCTCTCTAATAATGGTGACCAGTGCTACTGGGAGCAACAATATAACTGAAAATACAGAGAAAATTGGTAAAAGTAATATTTCAAAGTTCATCATGCTAAAATCATTAAACAGATGACACACTGTCCGATAGCTGACTATAAATCAATTTCTGAGACACTTAAAAAGAATTTTTGTGTCTTCACTATTTTTAAAATTCTAATCATGAGAAAACTAGTATGTTTTATAATTTTGGTCTTATTTTCTTTTAATAATCTAGGGATCCAAATGCCTGATTTTTTTTGGTAGTAGTTGACATTAAATCTAATACTTTATATGGAACTATATCTCTAGCACTTTTACTTTTTATTTAGAGACAGGCTATTGCTAAGTCTCTAAAATACCTAGGTTAGATTAAAATTTCTAGTTTTCAATTCTTTTTGTTTAGCCTCCCAGAGTGCTAAATTTACAACAGTACACCACCACACCTGACTGAAATGCCTAATATAGCCTGTCTGACAATGCACTACGTGAGAACGCTCAGTGCATACATTCTCTGTCTTAGTTTCTAGATATGCAAAGCCACTGTTACAAAATACCTCTTAGAGATTAGTATTAACTTAGTGAATTAATTTATATAAATAACTTAATGATGTTTACAATTTTATAAATGTTCAATAGGTTGTTATTAATCAATTTTAAGAAAACTGTTAATTTATAGCTTTTTGGGATGTGGAATATTTACCAATATTCATCATTGTAAGTTCATACAAGTTGATGAAATACCTTCTTTGAAATGTTAGCTATGTTTGAAACTCTCCTGGGTCTTGACCTGTCCACTAGTCCACATCACCTGGAATTCTTAGAAATTGAGTTTGTTTATTACTGAGTTGCCCCTGATCCCCCAACCCACTGGGTCTGCTCCCCTTTCTCAAAAACTGCCTTTAACTCAGGACACAGCACTTTGTTCTAGGCAACGCATGCCAATGCCCTCATAATTCACTGAAATAAATAGCTATTGTATAACAGAAATGATAAATGAATTTATGATACCTTTTTCACATTGACAGCAAAACCACAATAAATTCAACTAATTCCAAGAAAACTATACAATAGTTTAAATCACATTTTTAACTTCAAACTCATCTTACTGGTTTAACTTAGCTGTTTCAGTGGATTTTCCAGCTTGAAAGTGTGGCATTTAGATAAACTTGAATAAGAAAAACAGTATAATAAATTTCTGTTTATTTGATATAGTTATATGTGCTATTGTTTGACAACTTCTCTAGAATAAGAAATGCATGAAAACATGACAGCTCTGCTTTTAAACTCCCTGGCTCTGATTCAGTGTTACATTTCTACCTTGTTTTATGAGTTCTATAATATCAGCCTATTTGCTTCATAATGAATGAATTATGAATAATTCATAACACAGAAAAATTAATCAAGGGTGTCTGATTTTAAAGACCTTATTCTGAAAAGAGACAAAGACTCTCTAAAGATGATGAGGTACGTTTCAAAAATAACAGCTTTTTGTTGTTGTTAAAATTAGCTCAAAGTACAATGTATGGTATAAGCTCAAAGGCAATACTTTAAGTGAAAGCATTTATCTGAATGGGCATATTATAACTATGTATAGATTTATGCACAAAATTCAATATAATCATCAGCCGGCAAACAATCTTGCCCTGTTTCTTTTTCTATCTAATTTTAAATCACACTGAATAATAAATCAGATGATCTGACAACTTGTACGAGGTCAAATGCTTTGGATAAGCAATATTGTTTCTTATAAATCCTGTCACCTTAGAAAAGTGCAATTGTGATTCGTAATGTGGGTAAATTTTTTTAGTACAAAACAACTGTACTCTAAAAAATGGAGATATACACCTGCTTTAAAGCTTACCTAGATGTAATATCCTTACAAAGATTTTATCCACAAAAGGTTCTTATGGTGACTCCAATGTCCTCCATTCAATTTACTGATGAAATTTAACCCCCATTTTGAGGTATAGAGTGGAAATGTAATATGACTATTGTATTAAGAAGTGGAATTTTTGAGAAATAATTAAAATTGAAATGCAACCATAAGGTAGAGACCTAATCAAAGACTATTGTTTTAAAAGAAGAGAGCCCTGAGCTAGGTTACTATCACATCCTGTGATGTACTGTACCAATTTTATACTCTACACAGTCCCCACCAGCAAAAAAGACATTACTCAATGTTCCCAATTGAAGTTCTTTTCAGCTTCAACAGCTGAGTCAAATGAAGCTTTATTTTTTATAAATAAGTATGTGACATATAGTTACAGGAACAGAAAACTTACTAAGAGCATGAAACTAAAGTGTGGAAATCCTGCACTTTTGTTCCTTTTGCTTCTTTTATACTATTGTATTTTAACGTCAATAAAAAATATTTTTAAAAAATCCAATATACCAAAATCAACTATCTTATAATTAAACATAGAACAAGTTTGACCTCATTAAAAGTATTTTCAAATTTTGTACTGAAGACACTGATATAATTGTTACAATTATAATTTCAACTATAATTAAATATAATTGCAAAAAATACTAAGATGAAAAATGAAGAGACAGAAAGCTATTATTTTATTTTTTGTAGTATGCTTGGCAACACCAGAAACTCAAAATTATCAGCTGAACAAAACGGTAATTCAGAAAGAAGGCAATTAACTACATATTTGTTTACCTATGTATGTTTATATATGCATAAAATACAACACCAATTGTTTATCAATGTAACAATACAAACATGCGGACAATAGAAACAAAAATAAAAATGAAGCATCCAGGATATATGTACTAAAAAATATTATTAAACAATATGTATAATATTTAAATATTTTATTTTTTAAAAAGTGGCTTAATTTGGAAATAAAGAAGTGTCAATAAAAACAGGTTAGTTTTCCCTTTAAGAATGTGAGTTTCATCAATAATAAAAAGTTATAGTACATGAAAAAACATTCAAATTTAATAATATCCTTCAAGAGATATCTAAAAAATGAGTAAAATTACATGGAAAAAGAAAATACAGAAATTGTACATAGATTTTGGATCTTATAAGTTCCCCAAAGGCCCATATGGTAAAAACTTGTTTCCCTTTGAAGGCGCCATTGGGAGGTGACAGAACCTTTAGGCGGTGCGCCCGCTGGAAGTCAATGAAGCCGTGGTGGCAGGGTTTGGAGGAGTATCAGCCGCTCCCATCTCACTACCCCTTGGCCTCCTGGCTGCCAGGAGAAGAGCAAAGCTGTTTCACCATAGGATTCTCACCATTAGATTGTGCCTCACCACAAGCCAAAAAATAACAGACACTGACACTGACAGCCATCTCTAAAACCATGAGTCAAAATATGTATTTCTGGTCTTTTAAGTTACTCATCTTAGGTATTGGTGTTTTTGTCCCCATCAGAAAAAGCCAACTAAAATATATAGTATCCTTCCAAATGGCTAGAAGAGTTTCAATATTGTCATCACAACGAAATGATGAAAGGCATACGCTAGTTACTCAGATTCAACCATTATACACTGTATTCATGAATGAGAATATCAAAATGTACTCCGTAGATGTCAATAAAAATAAAAATAAAATTTAGAACCAATTGTTTGGTTGTTATTATGAAAAGAGAATAAGGATGACCTAAGTTTACAAAAATAAGTAAGATTAACAAAACCTGAAACATGAGAAACATTATACTAAAGATATATTTAAGATTGCTTATGGTTTAGCAAATTTACTAAGAATTTTAAAAAACTACTTAGTACTAAAATTGCATAATTGAGAAATAATGAATATTAAAATCATTTGACTATGAATAGATGTGTTACATAAATTATTATACATTAAAAAATTTTTAAATTATATTTTTATAAGTATGATCCCAAACTTAAGATTAAATAATATATATTAACTAACTGAAAAGATATTTTAAATTATGATGAATCATCTGTGTGGTTGAGTTTGGAAGATATTTATTTTGCTCTTTTGTCTTAATAAATTATTTCTTTAAAAAAGTATAGTTATCTAAAATAATTTAAATAAAGTGCTTTGAAAATTTTATTAGGTATGCATTAGCTATAAAGAATAAAAGGCACATGAATAAAAATCTTTGCACAAGAAAGTTTTATTGAATAAGTATTAATTTTGTACTCAGGTACAAAAGCACACTTGGAATACAAAGAAACTGAGGGACATGTAACTCTCAAATTAACTGTTACAAGATACAAATGCAACAGAAGTTTGTCAGACTATATAATTAATGTAGATTGGATTCTGAATGGAGATTTCAAATTAGAAAATCACAAACAATTCTCTGAAGGAAAGTGTGTGAAGAAATATGTATCTAGAGGGAAACATTAAGTTACTAAGCTTCTGACTCCTATGTATTTGAATTTTAGTTACTCCATAAAACACAGATTAGCATAAAATCATATCATTTTATGTATTTAACTCATTTTGTTATCTAACAAGGAATTTTCCTGTCTATGTGCACAAAATTATAAAGTACGTGTGAAATAAATTAAGATATTCTGTAGAGAGACTTGCTTTGATAAAGATATTAATCCTTCATTTGAAGGAAATACAAAGAAACCTCCCTTATAAAATATCGACAAGATTTAATGTAGAATTTAGTTGTGTTTTCTTAAAATTAATCTCAAAAAGCAAAGATTGAAAGATATGAGATCATTCTGATAGTGGACTTGTCCTATTGAACATCAAGAAAATCAAAAACTATAGTAATTAAAATACTGACACTGGCACAGAAATAAAGTGCATAACAGTAAAACAAAGAAAGCAATGCAAAACACTGTAGGGGGCCGCCGGTACCCCGTAGAGGCCTGTGGTAAAGAGTAAAGCCTGAGCTAGATTACCCCTCCCATCGAGTGACCAAAGATGGTGCCCATTTCCTGCTTCCCTGTCTCGCCTACTTTGTAAACAGCCCTGCCGAATGACTTGTCTGCCTAGTAACCGATGACGCTAGCCAATCAGCTTGCCGTACCTAACTCAGTGTGATTGGATACCCGACTATATATAAGCAAGTGCCCTTCCCCGCGCGGTAGGAAGAAGTACGGAAGCAGCGCAGGGTAGAGACCTGTGCTGGGGAGAGCTCTCAGCGGTCGCAGGAAGGGGAACGAAATAAAGACGTCCGATCACCATTGATACCTTGTCGTGTGTTTTCCTGCCGGCCGGGAACGCGGCACCGACATCTGGTGGCCCGTACGGGGAACTGATCACTCCCTGCTGCGCTGGACCGGACGCCGGCATTTTGATTCCTCCTTCCTCGCAGGACTGCTGGACGGGTGAGTAGAGGATAAACCCGGGCTCTGGGTGGCGCGCACCTACAGGGCTTTTAGACTCCTCTC
>PVJX010041285.1:0-14776 GCA_004027295.1 Dolichotis patagonum
ATGTGTTTGGAAGAGATTCCAGATGTGGTCAGATCACTGAAAACATAAAGAAAATAATGTTCATAAGCACATCTTTCCAACTAAAGAATTTGTCTTTTTGTGTAAGTGGTACACGTGTACAATTTGAGTGAAAACCTGGCAGTGATATGAGGTCAATCGTTCCAAGCATCTGTGCAGTCTGATGAGTAGGCTTTCAGGGTGTAAAGGCACTACAGAGGGAGTCACTGTCATTGCAATCCTAATGCTCTATGACTATATACACGTAGAAAGGACAGACAGCCATATTATGTCTTCCTCAGGGGATTGGCCATTTACCTCTTCAAATGTATAACATTTTAAAGAATTCAGTACTTGCCAGTTTTCTGGAAGTTTAATGATTCATTTTATAGGCAATATTTGGCTATAAAGATTTGACATCCCTGATTTTTCATTTTAAAAGAGAAATGCATTTTCTTAATACAATGTTTTTCTTCAAGATCTCCATCACATCATTCAGGTTTTAGGCATAATTTGGGCAGTTTATCTTGCCATTATTTTTACCTGTTGGCATTCTGTTCACGCTGGTGATGTAGAACTTCATTTCTAGAAGTTACATTTGAGAAACGCTAAAAAACCACAGTAAGATGAATTCCATAAAAGCCCTGCAAGATCAAAGAGAGGAATTTCAAATTAGAAGGATAACTTAGGCAATCATGGTGGTGCATGGCTGTGATGCCAGCACTCTGGCAGGGAGAAAACTACAACATTACAGACATTTCCAACAGAAGCCCCCAAATAGATTCATTCGTTACTGTTTTATTTTCCAAGGGATTCTTTTAATGCCATTCATTTGTTTAACGAATTAAATTCTGTGCATAAGTCAAGTACTTATTTGATAGTTTGTATGCTAGCTGGGTACAAACTTAACTGTCAAGAAAATGATAAGTGTTATCTGGAAATGAAAATTGTTTTGTCTCTCTGAAGAGCTATTCCTTTCAACCACTGAGTATGAAATGTATCACATAACTGCAAGAATACTAGCATTAAACATTAACCTACTGCAATCTTGTAGAATTTCATACTTGAGCCTATCTAACTTCAGTATCTGTGAGATACTCCGTTCTGAAATCTCTTCCTTTACATTTTCCTGAAGGGCTAGTTCATACGCTCTAACAAGTTGTTACAGTCAAGTCTCTTTCCTTGACAGCTTCAGTGGGCTTTGGTTATGTGACATCAAAAGAGCCCAAATAAAAGATTATTTCCACAAAAGTATCAGCAATTTTCAGCACCCTCTGCTACTCTTACTTTCCATAGAAATATATATTCATATATAATAGAATATATAATAGAAGTATATATTCACGCATATAGATATGAATATAGATCGGTATACCACCAAATAACACATGTATCTCACCTAACAATATGTGTGGTACGCTTCTTCACTTGCCACCAAGTTACTCTCAAAACAGAATTATGATGAAGGTAAACAAACAAGTCCTCAAGAAAGTAAACATTACAGCCACATAGTGAGTTCTAAATCTTAATTTCAGATTTAGAGGGAGTTTATTTTGAAAAAACTTTTATTTCAACCATAATTCTTATTATTTTCCATTATTTGAGGTTGGAGACGTGCTTAAATTAATGGCTAACATGAACAATAGAGAAAATTAGTAAAACTAGAAAGTGAGTAGAAATGTAAAAGATAAAATTGTGGTAAACATATAAGAAAATGTAGGACTCACAACAAAAAGTAGAAATTAAAGCCAATTGCAAATGTAAGGATATGATAAAAATGCACATGAAATGATTATGTTTATTGCTATGATTAAATAGTTACATTTTACTAAAAAGAAACTGAAATTATCTGAAAAGGAGAATTCATATGATGGTTAATGGATATGCTTAAATAAACATTTTATGGTTTAAGATGTCTTAAATTAGTTACATTAAATTTACATTAAGGCAAATACAAGACTTAAAGCCATTAAGTCATTAAAGCCATTAAATTAGTTACATTAAATTTACATTAAGGTAAATACAAGATTTAAACCATTAAGTCAAACTCAAACTAAAGATCTGCGATTGAATAAAAATATGGGACCATGATTAGTTCAGTTGATCATTCTCACTCCTAAAGGTAAATAAAAAAGAATAATCATTACCATAACTGTTTTGTTAACAGCTAGGAAATAGTACATAACATGTGCATTCAACTAGAATTCAAAATACCTACCTTCTGGGTTTATGTACATTGCTCAAAACATTGGAAGTTGACCAATTACTTCTTATCTTTAAAACTTAGGTTCCTTGTGTTTTATAAAAGTATTCACACTGCATTTCTTTCCTGAAGTTATTTTCTAAAAATATTGCATCAATACCATACAATTTCTTTTGGACATTACTATTATTATTATTTAATTATAAAATTTTGAAAGCAATAACCAAAGGAATATTTATTAAGTGTATTTACTTAAGGCGTTTAACAGGACATCTTGGTAAAGAGAAATTATGGATGAAATATTTAAAAGAAATTTCAATGCAATATATCCCAAATATTGGAAACAGAACACTGAGTTTAAGGAAAATAAACCCATCACGGTAGATCTTTTATGAAAACTAAAAGTAGAGACAAAATTTAAAAAGTTTTTATGCAGCACTGGTGTAAAATATATGCATCTTAACATCTTTGAAAATGAAATACTGGAAGTAGATCTATCAAACTATTTATTTCGTTTTCAAAGATGGTGAAAGAAATGAGTGAATAAGACAGAGCTAGAAATTCTCTTTGTTGAAACTAACATTAATTCTGAAGTTCAATAATACCATCTGTAAATTTCAAAATATCTTGGAAATATATAAGTAACATCTACAAAATATAGTGTTTATTCCATTTCTCCATGGTTAGCTTTGTAAATAAATATTAAGTAGTATAAAAAAAGACTCTTTTCTCCATTGAACATTTAAAAGGAAATAATGCTTCCTTCAACACAATTTGCCATCTTTCTCCTAAAACTAGATGAATGTTTTTGCTGTAGTGTGCAAGCAACTCTATGCAAAATTTATGAGGAAAGGAATATAATGTTATTAGCAATAGCTGTATACAAGTTCTCTCTGGCAGGCAGTCTGGTAGGCTGTTCTCCACTATGTTATTTAAAATCATTAAATGCTCTCTTGGCCAATGCTTATTAATCATTTACATTTTACAGATGAGGGAAATGAGGTAATTGGAAATGTAACAATCTGTCATACAGTTTGAAAGAGTGAAATTCAGAATAAAAACTCACTTTTCCTCCCCAAAGGCCGAACACTTAATCTCTCGACCATATTGCAACTTTGTGCACAAAAACAAAAGCATATTGAAATGATGGTTTAATTTTTTAAATAGTGCTCTGGAATAAAATGTGGGATTCTAGGATCACAAGTAGAAGTTGGATAAAATATTTTCCCAATGGAAAACAAGAATTATTTTTTCCAGAAAAGCAAGTTTCATATTCATTCTTTTCTATTTTGTCAGTTCATTAAAATACTTTTGGATTATAACTAAGATTTTACTAAAAACACCTCTATTAACCTTTAAAAAATGAATTAATTAGAAGAAGAAATTATCTCTTTAAAGAGAAATTTTAATCATTGTATACAAGCATTAGTTTTCATAAAACTGCCTGCACTCAAGTTATGCGATGATGATGATGATGATAAATACAACACAAACACATTCCCATCTCTTTTTAATTGAATCCTTGGTTTAAAACTTTGTAAGACCTTTTAAGTGGAATCATTGAAACATAGAGTTTCATCAGTGATGGAGTTACTTTCATTAAGGAAATAATTTGGGTGATAAGAGATATGCAAATGAAAGTTATATCCTTGATATAGAAGGAAATAGGAGATATATGAAACAAATAACTTACTTCCCCTAGGAAAATGCTGGAGAGTAATACCACCTGTGAATCTGAAGACAACTTGGGGAAGTATGACTTTTTTTGGAAAAAGTAAAACAGCATGGTTCTATAAACACTGTTGAACTCAGAAAATATTAGAGACACACTACCTTTTTCATTGTCAAAGCTGATTTTCCCATCAGCAACTATGCCTGGGTTTGTAAGTTACTTTGATCAATTAAATACAGAAGAATTAGGAATCTTTAAACATACTATTATTTTAACAAGCTTGTCTCAAGTAAATGTAGTTTTCACCATCTTTATCATTTGTTAAATTATTTCAGTTCAGCAATTGTGAGAATCATCTTTTTCTTTCTGAAGTTAAAAGATGTTAATAAGAAAAATAGTAGGAAACTTATCATAGATTATTTCCTAAAGTATACTTTTTAAATTTGCTTTGTTAGAGCTAATTTTCATAAGGCAAATCTCTAAAAGTTAGAAGGTGGTATTATGAGAAACAATTTTTAGGAATCGCTATTTTTCAAATAGAAAAAAGGAAACATATAACCAATATGTGTGTTATGAAACAAATGTTTCCTTGTTCTTAGATATGTTTCAAAAATATACAAAACAAAAAATTAAACTAGGAAAAGTTGATATAAAAACACAACTAAAAAGTAAGAAACATTAATATGAATAATTAGAATCAGACTTTAAAAAAATAGAGATAGATCTACAAATACTGGTAAATGAGACCAAATTCACAAATTTTCTGACTGAGCACAAAGACATGCAGAAAAAAAACATAGGCAGATTTTCAGAGATTAATTCATCTTTTGGAGATGACTTCACAACCACGGGGGAAAAAATCCAAAGTAACTTTAAAGTACAAAAAAATCAAAACCTGGGTTTCAAATATGCATTCAAAATTATACCGTTTTCCTCCATTATTCTGGCATAATAATAATTGTTAGTTTACATTTTATTTGCAAATATGTAGGTACTGTCTAGTTGCATGGCACAAATACTGTTTCTATACTACTGTCAAATGTATAAAAAAACACTTGTTTAGAGGTCTTCAAAATAGCAATCTCAACCACTGAATTTTTTCTTTATTTCTCCTTCTCTCCTCCCTCTTCATTTATTTATTTTTGTTGCTGTGGCCCCGGCTTTTGCACTCACACCGTCACACTGAGCTACACCCTCAGCCCACTCTTCCTTCACTTATCTCTTTGTATGCAGGTCCTCACTAATTTGTTATATTGCTCAGAATGCGGTTGTACTTGTGACCCTCTTGCTTCAACCCTCAGAGTGCTGGGATTTCAGGAGTGTGCCCCATTTCCAGCTCAAGCTCTGAGTCTCTTTTTTGGTCAGATTTCTCATGTGTTAAGTTTCTTTAAAATGGGAAAAGCTGGTTTATTAGCTGAAACAAAGGTTTCTGTAACTTGCAAAGGCTCACAGTCACTTTATTGTAACTAGGAGTCCCTTGGCCCTTTCCACATATTTAGTCTACCTGAATCACCTATCTTCGTCAATACACATCTCTGCCTTCCTAAATAGACAAGAAGGTCTTGAATTATTCATATTCCAAAATCCAATGTTGCACACTTAAACACACATGCAGTTATATCCTTGAGAGTACTTTCTTTTCCTCTGTTTTTTACAGTAGCAATTACACATTTTGGGTTTTATTACTCCTACAGTTCTTATTACTTTTTACACTAGAGACGTAATGTGATATTTATAAATATGATTCTTATTTATTTCACTAATGAGGATAGTCTCAATGACCGTATTACTGTTTTTGTTAGAATGTTGAGCAGAACCATTAACAGTCTCATTGTTTGAATGTGTACTTTGTATGTTTTAACTTTGTAACTTGAATAACTATTTCCAATGATGACAGTATGTAACTTATCAAGTGGTGATTTCTTAGTGTTTTTGTTTTTGTTTTTGTTTTGCTTTTGGTTTTTTGTTGTTGTTGTTGTTGTTGTTCTTTTTTTTTCTTTCCCCTTTGGAATTCTGTATTGTTGTTACCCTCTTTCTGTTTTGTTTTTTTTTTCTTTCTTCTTCTTCTCTTTAAATAAAAAATTTTTAAAAAAAGGTTATTAAGACTCTGTCTAATTCAGATCCACAGAAGTAGTGTATATCCTGTAATCAAGCATACAACAAACAGTTCTTAATACATTTGTGATTCTTTTGAATAAGTTTGAATAGTTAACTGAGATAATTAATGTACCTCTTTTTTTTCCTTTCTCTTTTTTTTTTTCTTGTCAGGGGAAGGGGTTTCTCTCAGGCCTGTTTAAAACTGGCCCTAGAGAATAAGAGAGTTTCAATGTCCCACTGTTTACACCTGATGAAGCCAATATCAATACACTCCAGTGATGACTATTGACCTATACCAATGCACTTCTCCCCCTAAGTTGCGCGCACATAAGAATTGTCCCCTAACACTCAATCTCTTACCCTGTCTGTGTTCTGCAAACATATACTATGACCCATGCTACTCTTGAAGTTTTGGGGGTTAAGGACTGGAAGAGAATGAGAAAAATAAAGAAAAGACAAAAAAAAATCCAATGTTGGAATTTCCTTTTAATTTTGGCGAGTTCACTCCAACATCTATACAAATTTGTCTTCTTCGAATCATCTACTTCCTCTGCCCGATGCCCATATCATGTTCAGAGAACCGACATTCAGGAGCAGTGTAAGCAATGATCCTGGCATCTAAGTTAACCTCGCAGGCTCCTAGGCAGTCCCGTTCATGGCGCAGTGATTTGGATCCTTAAAAACACCGCTAGAGAAGTTTTGGTTCCAAGGGAATTCTCAGTAGTGAAAATATTTACCTCCATAGTAATCGGAAGAGAGCTTTGCTTCTTTCCTTCTGTCCTGGAGCCTCTCCAAACATGAGAATTCAATTATCTTTCTACAACTAAAGTCAATACAACAGTTTTCATGTGAAAACTCTCCAACAGCCACTTTCTAACTCAGAATAAAAGCCCTGTCTGTGAGACTATACTCAATCTTACCGGCCACTATCCTTCTGATACCATCTCCTACTTTTCTATCATCATCTATTTATTCTACGACATTTAATTCTGTAGCATTCATCGAATACCACACTACCACCTTGTATGCTTAATGTTTCCTTTTTGCTGTCAGGAATGCTCTTTCTCAATGTGGCTGCATGATTTATTCTTTCATTGTGGTTTACCTTACCTTTTTTTCATATGGCACCTTCTCTATGAAAGCTTCTAAACCATTTAATTCTGGGGTTAATTTTTCTTCTTTTTCTTCCTGCTTCATTTTTCTTTGTGGCACTTAATAATGTCCATGATTCACTTTGTAAAATTCAGCTTCCCATTGGCAGATTTATTTTCACTCTACTGTCACATTAGCGCAGTATTCTTAAGATCAACAACAAAATGATATCTGAAACAATATCTGAAATCATGTTCAATGGCTATATGATAAATGAGTGAATTTCGAAAGACTTACATTTCACTTATTCATGTAATCATTGATACACTTCAAAAATAACTGCCTGAGATATTATGCCCTAAATTTTTTAATCTATTTCCCAATATATCTGGAAATTTGAATTTGTTTTCTGTACTAATGCAACTAGAGATGTTCTATGGGACTTAAAACAATATCAAGTCTCAATATCGTCATTATAAAGAGAAATTTTATCTAATGGATGCCTGTACCATGAAATAAATGCAAAAACACACATGACAAATGAAAAGAAGGCAGGAGTATGTCTTTCCATTCCTTTGTCTTTTATAATGTGACACTTTTTGAGTATACTACTATGTCCTATACTAGAGCTGTCTTTTTTAGTAGGAGACAATACTATTTAAATGTTAATGCTAGTCTCTGTTCTTCTCTGGTTACAGACTATTCTGTAATCTGAGCTGATTTTACTTAACTTATTTACTTATTGGCAAAATTAAGAAAAATAAAACTGCTTATTTGGAATATTTTAATAAAAATTTGATGAAAACCTTTTTAAAGTAGGAAAATTTATTGGAGAATAACAATGGGGAATAGGAATAGCTCCTGAGAGAGAGAAGGGGTCCTGAATGGGTTGCCAATAAGCCCATCTCTCAAAGGAGGTCTTACAGAGTGAAATCATTACGCAGGTACAACATGGATCAAAACTATTATCAACCAGTAAGATTGCAAGTATAGTCGCTTAGGTAATATTGATCCAATGATAGCAAGATTACATGAATGACATCATTAACCTTTGCCAATAATTTATAGTCTGGCCTTTCCTTTAATCTTAGAAGTCTAAGTCTTAGTCCTAGTCTTAGTAGGCAGAAGATGGCCCATCCCTAATGAGATAATAGGCTGTCTGGAAAGGGTGATGCCAGTAATCACAAGCTGCCATTCAACCCTTAGAGAAGTATGTAAAAATAACTACTGTGACTTTAATCTTCATATGCACCTCCAGCCACCATCCTGATAGACTGCACTTCTTTCGGAGCCCATCCCTGTTTGACTGCCTACTGCATTTCTACCTAACCTCCCCTTCCAAGAGCTGTCCCTAACTGTGGTTGAAGGAGAAGGGTTGTAGCTTCTATACTGCTGCTTCTATTCAAGAAAAGTTGGTGCAGGGAAAACCACAGTCAAGGGGCTTCTCCAGAGAGCTAATCTAATGCGTCTTAGATAGAAGTCATGTTGTGTTTAGCAGTTATGAATTCTTTACAAGGTCAGTCTTGAGAAGCCTGGAAAAGGAGTCTGGTGCAGTTCTTTCTGCATGGTCAGTTGGAGTCTGCAAGCCTCTCCTTCCAGGTATCTTGCTGGGGCCTCCAAGGTAATAAGCAGGAAATGCTGCATGTCAAATACACCAAGTTCATGTTCCCTGAAGTCAAAGAATGAATTTTAAGAAACAATGGAGGTTAAGAGTAGGAAAATTGTTTTAGAAAATAGGGATGAGGAATTCTGACTGGGTTACCCTCAAAACTTTAAAAGATATAAATACATGATACAATGCTGAGTTTTTCAACTCATAATCACACCTTCTTTTAGCCTAATTTTGTTAACATATGGCGTCTTGGATACCAATTCCATTCAACGTTTTTTTTTTTTTGGTTGTTTTTGAAGGAAACCTACATTCTATAGGAATAGTTACATTTATTGTAGAACTAAGGACTCATCAGCCAAATTCATTTACTGCTGTTGAAAGTGTGTTAATAACAGGAGAGCAAAACATTAACTTGAAACTCACTTTGTAGATCAAGTCCATTTCTGGATTACAGATTTGGTATGTCAGTTAGAGGAAATGATAGTAAAGCTCAAGTCTTCAAAATTCTACTAACATTGCTGGAAGTATAGCTCAGTCGTGGAGCAGAATTCTAGTATGTATGAGGTCCCAGGTTTGGTCCTTGGCATGGATTAAAAAACAAGATTAAAAAAACCCTCTATCATTGGTTATTCCATTATACACTGAGGACATTCCTAACACTACAATAGAATTTATTTTTAATACCTCCTAACAGATACTTGTAATCCATAATGTGATTTTTACAAACACTGAATCTCCTGCAAATGTAATCTTAGGGGCATGAACTCTTCTACACTTACAACTCAGAGTGCAGAGGCTTAGGATAATGATCACAGGATGAGGATAAGGCGGAGTTTTTATGTATGTAATACTGACTGTCTTACATCTCTGTAATTATGGCTTGTGAGAGAACCAGAGCAAATATAAGAGAGTAATAAATGTTTTCAAGGACTTTGGTCTTGACATCCTCCTCAGAGGAAAAACGACACACATGGAAATAGATGAATCATAGTTGGAGATACTTCCTTTCAGTCTAGCCTGGTACCAGCTGCACTAGTACAAAAGAAAAGTTCTGCCAATTTTAGAAGCAATAAAAATCCATTACTTCAGTGCTGGAAAGAAATGCAAGTGACAAGAGGAACATAGAGAATAAATTCTTTATTGAAATTCAGAGAGACCAGAAAATTAGGGGAAATATCTTAAATTGTACCAAAGAAAATAGCAAACATTATGGCTTGAGGAAAAAAAAGAATCAAATCTGTTTACAGGTATGCTAGAGATGTTTCAGGTGCCCTCTTGAACTAGGAAAGAAGACTATGAGGCTGATAATTCTAGATATTTTTGCTTGTGACAGTTGAGTCAAGGAGATGCTGTTTTATTACTGCTGTTGAATTTTACCGTACAGAGTACCCAGGGCAGATTCTCAAGGCATTCACTCTCATGGCAATGTACTAACCAGAAAAGTGGATAGAAAAAGAGTGGAAAACACATGCTTCTGAGTTTGAAGTTTTACTCAAAATCATTCATTTACTAAATAATCTTCTGTGGCTATTGCAACAAATTACAAGAAGCTTGCTGATTTAAAACAATAGAAATTTATCCTCTCACTGCCCTAAAGATCAAAAGAATGAAGTCAGGACCACATGACCAAAATCAAGGTTCCAGGAGAACTGCAGTCTATGTCGGTCTAACCTTGCTCCTTTCAGCTTCTTCCGGTGACAGTCATTCTTTGCAGCAGAATCACTCCAACCTCTGCCTCTGTGAACACACAGCTCTACTATCTTCCCTTGTGTGTGTCACAGCTCTGTTTGCCTTCCTGATGTAATAATAACTGTGATTACAAATTCAAGCAATTATTATGCAAATTAATCTTCTCATCTCATGACTTTGACAGGCATCTGGAGAGTCTTTTTATAATATAAAGTAGCATTTATAATTTCCATGGATTAGGATCTCTGTATCTTAGACAGGAAACAGAAGGCAGCCTACAATATTTATCTGTCAATTAATGTCAGTTCAAATTTCGAGGATAATGATCCAGACCTGATAAATGGAGGCTTACACACTGGCTGGTTAAAGCCAGCATAGCAGAACACGATAGAAGGGATAGAAGTTTTGCCTTCATAGAGCAAGAATATTTAAGAAATTTAATAAATTTAATAAATTTGGCAGAACTCTTCTTTTGTACTAGTGCAGATGATGCTACACTGGAATGAAAGGAAGCGTCTCCATTCATAATTCATCTATCTATAAAGGTAAAATGAAAGTACTCAGTTGTGAATTCTCACAAGTCTATTTAGTTGTAAATTCTAGTTTTCTATTTACACTGTATCATTAAATGAGATTTAGGATTTGCAATTATTGGACCTGACTTGTGATTTGCTTGTATAATTAGAAAATTTTCTCAATTTTGTGAAGTAACATTCGAAGGGATTAATAGACCTCTTGTGGCACTCAATTTTTTTTTTTTCCAGTACTGGGGACTGAACTCATGACCTTGCACTTGCCAGGCAGGCACTTAAGCCATTGAGCTAAATCCCCAGCCCGTGGCACTCAATTTTAATACATTTTCCTAGGTCACTCTTGGACTTCTCAGTATTTCCAGAGTCATTTCCAACACAGAGGAAAATCCAATCCTTTTGATGCATTAAGTAAGACAAAGTGTAAAGAAACAGTTTCACACATGCATCATGGTAGAACTCATCACCATCGCATATGCAATTCAGAAGCGATTAAGGAGAAAAAGAACAAAGATAGCACAAATATGGTAATAAAACATGATGGAATATGCAGTAAGAAATGTAAGATATCTAAGACATTACCTAGTAGTAGAATACTTAAGAGTCAGGAAACAAGTATCTTAGAGTTTTTAAACATTGTTAGTACATACCATTAATGACTACGTACCAAAATATTAGATGCATTAGATAAGATGGGAAAAATTACTTGAAAAAATTAAGCTACAAAATTGCCTTAAGAAGAATGAGTAAAGACATATAATGATATTGAAGGAGAAATTTTCAATTCACAGAGAAAAATCCAAACACAGATGGTTTCACGGATGACATATTCTACATACTGAAAAATGATTAATACCTATTCTATAAAGATGTCAAAAAGCAGTAAGAGGATATTCCCTTTCTTGCTCATTCTTTGAGACCAACATTACTCTAATAATCGCAAATCAAGAAAAGTACAAAGTAACATCTTTTAGATATAGTCATACACATCCTCAAAAATACTAGAAATCCAGAAAATTATATTTGAAAAAATAACTATACACCACAAGTAATTATTCCTGAAATACTCATAAGTTTGATTAAGCACATGAAAATCTATTAATTAAATATGCCATAAAAACACAAGAGAGAAGGGCAATTAACAGTTCAAATACGTGCACAAAAGGTACTTGGCACAATACTACTGAACGAAAAAAATACTCCAAAGACTAAGAAAAAAGGAAAACAACGTTAACTGGAAAAGTGGCACATAGGAGTACATCCCACATATTGTACTTAATGGTGTAAGAACAAGAGTTCATTTCCTCAATGAAAACCCACAGAAAAATCCTCCACTTTACTACAGCTTTTCAACATTATACAGGAAATTGTTAGAGTGATTAGGCCAGAAAAACGAAAGTCAATGAATATAGGTCTCAGTATTTCAGATCAGTGCACGAAATAAGTGGTACTGTTATACTAACAATGGAAAATATAAATGAAATTAAGAAACTTCTCTATCTACACCAGCATTTATAATAAGAGACATTTTCAGCATTTATTAAAAATAAGTACAAACTCTAGAAACTTGAAAAAACTTAAAGAATACTTATGTAAATGAAAAGACCTATGATGGAAATACTGCACAAATTGACATACAGATGATATGCAAGCCTCGTGAAAATTCTGCTTTCCTTGTTTCCCAGAATTGAGAAGTTTTCATAAATCCATATGAAAATTCAAAGTACCAAAGTCAGAGTAATATTGAAAAACAAGTGAAATAAGGTAGAAGACATAAACTTCCCATTTTCAAAACTTAGTATAAAGTTAGTGCCCAAAAAAATGTGATAAGGAAAGAAAGTACGGAGAGTACGGAGTTTAAAGTTATTTCTAACCAACTGATTTTTAGCACAGTTGCAGCTGTATTTTTCAACAGTACAATTCAGTAGAGAAAGGCGAGGTTTTGAAAAATAACATAGTGCTTTGACAAAAGAATGTCAGTACACAAAGCATTAACCTGTAACTCTATTTCCCCCTACATTCATAATTTAACAAAAGTTAGAACAAAGGCCTAAATAAAGGCACTACACTAAAATGTTTGGAAGGTAATATAGGATAAATCCTCATAACCACAGAACAAACAAGAATCTCTTAAACACGACATCAAAAGCTCAAAATAAAAATAGACCAATTGGGCTTTATCAAGACTTTTTTGTATTTTGAAGTGTAACATATATAAAAGAAAATGATAACGCATACAAATGGAGAAAGTAGGTGCAAATCATGACTGACAAGGGATTTGTATCTATATTATATAAATGACATAGATAAAATAGTAAACAAAGTCCAATTTAAAAAAAATAAAGTGTATGAATAAATAATTTTTCAAAGAACATGAACGAATGGACAATAAGCACCTGAAAATCATTAACCATCATGGAAACGGGAACCCAAACCTTAATGAGACATTACTTCTGTCTAGGATTTAGTAGTTTCATTTGTCCTGAGATGTACACTGTGCTGCCATCCAACATGGTTGGCCCTACACACATTTCTTGAGAACAGTTTCCTCTACTTCTGAGAAACAGGCAGCATATAGCTCCATGCTGTTATGTTTTCCTGTCTTATTCTTTTATCATACAAATTCTAAGACTCAGATTCTTATTTAGTAGAAAGAGTATACTTTTAAAGGAAAAGCCAACAGGGTCTCTTTTAATTTAAATGCTTGAAATTTCAGGAAGCATCGGATTCATTAAGAATTGATTTCCCGAAAGCCTATTTTCATAATGATTTGTTCTCTGATCTGTCCTTAAGCAGAAGAGTCCTATTACTGTGCCTCCTTCCCTTCAGGGTTAGGAACAGAACAATCGTGAAGAAGGAAACAGAACTATCATAAGACATTGTTATTGAAAAAGCATTAAAACCATGCCAAAAACAAAAACATAGTAATAATAATAGAAATCCTCAATGGCTCTTAAAAATAAACAATGTGTAAATGTTATTAAAATATATGGTTAAAAGAACATGCCAATACGGCAGTCTGGTCATTCAGAAAATTGTTTAAGTCAATGAAGTGCATTTTGCAAAATAAGTTCTAACAAATGGACCCAGACTCTAAGTTAGAACATATGTCAAGAGAAATGATTCAGATTGGGGTGGAAGATAACTAGTCAGCATTTTGTACAGAAATGCTCCGTGAGTCAAACACAAGGCAAGGTTATGTGCTTTTCCACCCTGAATATATTTACATATTATCAGGACAGACCCAGGATTTGGCGATCTTCTTTTGCATTGGAGAAAGGAAGGAGAGTATGGGAAGAGAATAACTCTAATTGAGGCGAGGAAATAAAGTCATTGTATCTCTGCTGCAGTGAGGGAACAAATAGTGCAGGACAAATTAAATCAGATGATGTTAAGTACTGAGAAAGGGCTGAGATTAAATTCTACTTACAAGTTATAAAAATCCTTTCCAATGACTGCAAGGCAAGTCTTACTGTTTTTGCGTTGGAAAGAGACATTTTCTTTCTTCTTTCTTTCTTTCTTTCTTTCTTTCTTTCTTTCTTTCTTTCTTTCTCTTTCTTTCTTTCTTTCTTAAGCTGGACTTAACAAATATGCCCTCTGTTCCCATAAGAAATATATGTCTATTATTTAAGTATCCTTACAACATACACAGCTTCAAAAAGATAATTTAAAACAAACGCTGTTTATTCATTTCATGTAATACATAGAGCATGTGAAAGACAGAGAATTCTTTCCCAACAGATAGAATTTCAGTTCAGTATTATACTCAGCCAGCATCTATGTTCATGGAGCACCATTTGCTTGACCTCTGTAATTTAAGTGCTCTAAGATCAGTGGGAAGCCGATGAAAACCCTGAAAACCTGCTTACTTTAGAGTTAGAAAA
>PVJX010041286.1:0-14740 GCA_004027295.1 Dolichotis patagonum
AATAAACCCCCGTCACCATACGAGACTTGAGTCCTTGGAGTCTTCTTCTGCGCGACACCGATCTTACACTAGAGGTGGTTTCTAGATTCTTTCTGTCCTAAGCAGTGAATTGGTCAAGACAAGTGCAAATGCAATTGGTAAGAAGGTTTTACATTTACTAAAAATAGCAAAAGAAACAAGCTCAACAGAGTGAGTTTGGACAACGTAAAAGTAGGAAAAGAAGTACACTGTACTAGACAAGAGTGGACCACTGTGAAAGGACACAGTAACCCTGAGGTCCAGGCCTGTCAATCTTTCATATCTCCCACTCCTCAGGCTGACATCAGGCCTGGTCTGTCCTATCAAAACCTGCTCAAGTTCTACAAAAAGTCCCCAGGCAGAGTTTTGGGTACTGTTCTTCACATGTGTCCTGGGATTTTGTAACTAACAGGTCACACTCACTTTCCCAACCATGCCCTTTGCCATGCCCTAATCTCATGCCTCAGTATGTCTAAAGTCATCACAAAACAGAAAAAGTTTATGTCTCCTACATCATGGGTAATTGTACATATCCATATAAGACCTTCATTCTTTTTAGGGTTAGGGTTCTCCTCCCCTCCCCTCCTTCCAACTTCTCCTCTCTGTCTCCACAAAGTCTATCTCCCTATTTCCTATCATCTTTTATTTTTTCCATTTATACTTTGGATTTTTCATGTAAGAGAAACATGTAATATTTAAATTTCGTGTATGATTTATTTCACTTAGCATATGGTCTCAAAGTGCATCTATTATCCTACAAATAACCCAAATTTATCCTTCTTTATGGCTGAGAATTACTCCACTGTGTATATATACCACATTTATTTCCCATTTGTCTGCTAATGAACATGTAGCTCCAGCCATTTTTATTTTGAGACAACCTGTCATAGGTCATGAAGTTGCTCAAGCTAAGCTTGAACTTGAGATCCTTCTGCCTCAGCCTCCCAGAGTGCTGGAATTACAGGCATGCACCACCATACCTGGCCTTGTTTGGACACTTTTTGAGACTCATTTTCCTTGCCTTTTCTCCTACGTGAAGAAGAAAAATTATGAAAAAATAATTTTGCATTTTCTTTTTTTTCAGCTATATTTTTGTAACTTTCCAGTTAATTTTGATAACAACTTTTCCTTTTCTTTCTTTTTTGTTTTTTGTTTTTGGTACCTTTGAATTCACAAACTTGTGCTTGCCAGGCAGGTGCTGTGACACTGAGCTATATCCCCGATAACAATTTTTTCTGACAGCCATATGATTTTGAGAATGAAAATACCAGTATTTCCTATAACTTTATTAAACTTATTAACCTATCAATATTTAAGCATACAAGTGTAATAGAACTTTTCCAGCTTTTAAACTTACTTCTTCACACCTAAATCAATTTATAGTTGACATTTAGATTATATGTGCCTATAATGCTCGTAAGATAAACTGCTTACGAGTGTTCTCTTTAGGATTAACTTTTTAAAGAGAAATGGCTTAAAGGCCAGCAGATCGCTGTGGCTGCTGGTTTCAAACAGGAGCCTAAAGAGAATTCTTTCTGTGGTCTGTTGGCCATTTCAGAACTTTGGAAATGGAATGGTCAACTCATCAGAAAGAAATAGCAGGTGAGTATGGCAGACTTTAGGGGGCCTGCAGGGGAGAGACCCTGGCGCCTCAGGACCTGCACCATGCAGTTGACTTGGGATGCTGGGAGAACAAGGAGCTCTTCCTCTCTCTGAGGGGTGGCTGAGAGTGTGGCAGACTTTCGGCGGCCTGAAGGAGAGAGACCCTGGCACATCAGGACCTGCACAGTGCGGTTGACTCAGGGTGCCGGAAGAGCAAGGAACTCTTCCCATCTCTGGGGGGCGACTGTGATCCTGCCTGCGTATGGGCTGAGAATCAGACATCTCATGTCATCCTGTCCCCCATCCCGTGTCCCCCCTCCCCCTCCCCCCTGCCTAGCAAGTGGGAGCCAGTGAAGTACACATCTTGTGAAAAGATTGGCTATGTTATTCATTAAGAGCTCTCCATATGCAAAGATAAGGACAGCCATTTGGAAGAAAACAAGAGACAATATGACAGATAGTGAAGATCTCTGGTTGTCTAGCTTTGAAATTTATTCTTTCTTATGTCCCATTCTGTTCTGTTTTGTTGTGTTTAATTTTACTCCCTTTTAAAATAAATTTAAAAAAAATAAAGAGAAGTGGCTTAAATGGAAGCAAATAAACAGACTTCCTTATGAAATAAAAAGTGCTAAAGATCAATTCCACCAATTTCTCTTTCCTATCTGAGACACGGGATGTATGAACAAACTACAGAGTGAATAAGTTAAAAAAATTTCTTACAGTGAGACACACTGCCATTAACCCTCCCAAAGCAGTCCACGTAGCTCTAAATACTCATCTTATCTTTCTAGGCCCCCAAACCCCTCCAAAGTGTTGCTGGAAGTGTCTTTACAAGGTGTGGTCCAAACTACTGTGAATGCTGCTGCCGAGCACCATCCAGCAGAAAAGCAGGTTTGTAAACACCGGACAGCGTGTCTTCATCCACCCAATTCACTGAATCTGACATGGTGTGTCAGCTGGCTCTTCCCCAAAGTCAAAATGGCTGTGAAAAGGAAAGGTTCTGACTATCCACGACATCGAGGCAACCAGGACAGCGTAACTAAAGACATTCAGGAGAGAGGACTTCAGAGCTGCCTCAGAACATAGCAAGAACAATGGGAGGAGTTCACGCAAAGCAAGGGGCAGGATTTCATGGGGAATGCAGCCCTGGACTGAAAACTGATTTGCTTTTTCAGGTGTAAACATGCACTGCAGTCTTGGATCATATCCATACAAATGTGCGTGATGAGCGTGCATCAGCTGAGGTGCGGTATTTGGCTTCAGTTCTGTTACTTCATTCCTTTGGTCGGCCTCAAAGCTGTTACCATGCAGAAAGTGCTGTGAAAAGATATACGCCAAAATGTTAACAGATGTTCTGCAAGGTGAGATTACAAATAATTTTAAGGGCCATATTTTCTGAAACCTACATATTATTTGCATAAAATAATGTTTTTAAGTGGCCATCATTATATGAAATTAAGAACTATTGGACTCAGAACAACATACCCCAAAGGATGGTGCTTTGGCATGATGAGTACTTTGACTTGAAGGAGACTGAAAGGGCCTCAGAAGTGAAATGATGAAAATGTGCAGCTCTGGGCGATTGATCATTTAAATTAAATACATTAAAAACTGGCACATACAGGATCACTTTGACATTTGTGCTGTTTCTTAAGGGAAGACAATGAAATGTACCTGACTCTGACTGTTTATTCACTTCTTTATGAGCATTCTTGTGCTGTGTAACACTTCTATTATATTTATATGCATTTCTCTGTTAATCTGGTTCATGTCAAATTAATTCTCAGACCCAGCCAGGACCCTAAAAAAAAGGATGGAGGTAGAAGTTTTTTCACTTCTAAAACCAAGAAGTTCTTTCTGCTGGCCACCCTTCTTTCATTTTGCTCATTTTCCTCCTGAAGCAGACCGTAGAAGCTAGAATTCCTCTACCCCAGCGTGGGTCATGACAACTAGAAATCCCCTATCTCAAAGCAAGCTGTACATCCCAGAAATGTCACTCTGTGACCTCTGTTCTCTCCTAAAAAGCCTCATGTGATTGTGTCTTGCCCTTCACCCAGAGAAAGGAATGCTAACGGATGGAGAAGAATCTGAACCTACAGGTCTGGCTGAATCCCTACCACCATCTATCCCCATTAGATCACATTTTGTGATGTTATGGTTTGTCCAGATGTTTCCCCAAAGTCTCATGCAGTCCTAGAGTTTGTTTGTTTGTTGAAGGTCACTGAATATAGCATGTGTGATAGATTTGTATTGCATTGCTGGAATTAAGGGTGCTGGGATTAAAAGTGAATGATTGCTGGATCAATCCACTGATTGGATTGATAGCACCCTAATCTTGAATCCTATATAAGGGACAGAAAGAGGCTTGGCTCTCTCTTGCTCTTTGCTTCTGCTGTCTTCTGCCTATCATGAATTGCTTTGGAGCCAGCTGAGTATGGACTGAAACCTCTACAAGGCTGTGTGAGCTAAAGAAATCTTTCCTCCTTTAACTTTGGATGTTGGGTATTTTGTCCCAGCAACGAGAAAAGTAACTAAGGCAGAACTCAGCATAAAAATAGTTGTCCATGGGTATTTGAGTCTTCATGTCTGAAGGTGCCAATGTCTCACAAAATATTTTTAAGTAAATGTGTTATATTTTTGTCTAGCTAACCTGCCTTTTGGTATGGAGTGGTCCCATGCCTGGCATGATAGGCAAAGGAAAGGTATTGCCTATTCATCGCTACAGAAAGAAGCTGCTCTGCTTCTGTGAATACTGGTAAATGCTTTCTCATAATCCTATTAAGTTTTTACTTTTTTCCCCTAAGTTACTCTCATTCTTTGGGAAACATACTACAGTTATTTTTCTCCATGTTTGGTGGTTGTAAGTTCATAATTAAATCAAAAACTTGAGTATGAATGAATAAGGTTTTTAAATAAAGTTTTCCTTCTCATGTGTCATCAAATTGAATACACTATCGTGTTCAGAAATGGATTCACAAGTAAAAGATGCAAACATAACCCAACTATCAGCCTTGGAAAGATAGCACTGTTTTGTAATTTTTCTTTACCATTCTGTCTTCTACTCTCACAGCTGCCTTTAAATTCCCTTAAAGTACACATATGCGTGTTACGACTATCTCTAGATGCCCCACTAAAGCCTCATGTCATAGGTAGGGCTTTTCAGAGGTGGCTGGATCTAGAGTGTGTGAGGCTGGGATCAAGGGTGTGTTGTTACTAAATTAGTCCATTGATTGGTTTGGTGTAGCTCTGGTTAGGACTAAGGGTGTGAGTGCTATCTGCCCTAAGAATGAGTAGCCTGGGTAAGATGTAAGGGACAGAAAGAGCTTCCCTGCTTGTCACTTGCTATTTATAACTTGCTGCTTACTGCCATGCTATCTTCTGTTCTCTTCCTGTCATGAACCATTTCTCCCCCGTGATGCCCCTCTGCTGAGCCACCTTGCCTTGGAGTGAGCCAACTATGAACTGAAGCCTCTACAAACTGTGAGCCAAAACCTTTCTTTGGGTGTCAGGTATTTTACCTTAGAAGTGAGAAAAGTAACGAAGACCATGTGTTCAGGTGCATATCAGACAATCAGTTTGCTAGTGTCAGTCACCATGGATCAGTTCACTAGCTAGTCAACAGATAGCCAAAAACTGTTGTTCTTAAAAGTAAGAACAGATGGCTGGGGATTTAGCGGAGTGGCCCAAGCACCTGCCTGACAAGCATGAGGTCATGAGTTCAATCCCCAGTACCACAAATAAAAAAATGAATAAAAAATTAAAAAAAAAAAAGAACAGAAGCCAGACGCAGTGGTGCACACTTGTAATCCCAGCACTGGGGAGGCTGAGGCAGGAGGATTGTTGCAAGTTCAAGGCTAACCTGGGCTACATATTAAACTCAAGGCCAACCTGAACTGCATAGTGAGACCCTGTCTCAAAAAGACAGAAAAAAAAAAAAGTAAGAACAGGTAATTTCTGGCCTCTGGAATATTGGCAAATGGAAGCCACCCCCCCCCCAACAAAGATCTTTGGTTTAACCATCTGGAACTATTTTTCCTCTTTGGGATTTCCAAAGGACAAGAGAAGTGGGCATAAAGCAATGGAATTTATTTGTAGTAAAAGTTTGTACTGGAAAATGATGGTGGCTTCCCACTAACGTCAGCAGGAGAGTTCATTAAAGCCTCCTCATGCTGGCTGGTGGATAGCTCAGGGATCTTTTAATCAGCATGGCAGTGTCGAAAAGTGTTCCACCAAAAACAATACCGCTGCTGTCTGCCCGGTTTGTCTAATGGGCCCCATCCACTGTCACTACTGAGATAGCTCGGACCCCGGAAAGAAATCGAGGAAGCAAGAGAATTTGGGAGCAAAGACTTTATTCCAGGCCTGGTGACCCAGTCTCATCAGGATCGATCCGAGACTGAGTATCGAACAGTCTACAAGTGGCATATTTAAAGCCCAAAACCACAAACCCCAAATCACAGGGAATGTTCCCTCCCCTATCTTAAAGAACACCTAGTGTTTTTTGGTGCTTTCTGTTAGCCTTGGACAATTTTTAAAATAACTTCATGAAATCCATTTCACATTTCTGACTTCTAGAGTTAGAAGATAATAATTTGTTTTGTCTTATGTCATCAGATCTGTGACTCAGAATAGCCTTGGCCAATTTTGAAATAGGGTCGCACAGTTTTGAGGTCAGCTTGCCCCATATCACTGGGGTGGTCATTTTGTACCCAAACGATGTGGGAACAGGAATTTACTACATATCTCTGGGAACACAAATGTTTAAAATAGCAACTTATTTAGTGAGACCCACTACAGAACAGACATGGCGACACTTTGGTTAGTTTAGGATATAACAACTACCAGCGATACTAACAGACAGGGGCAGCTACAGAGAATTTTGCGTTTGTTGCACAATTTTCTCCAGAGCTTAACAGGAAGTCATCACTTCTTCCCACTCATTTCCTGTAGCACAGAAAGTTTGGTTGGTGATAGCTAAGGAAACCCCAAGAGCTTCCTAGAAGCCACAGCCACGCCTTCCTCTCCAGAACACAAGCAACAGATGGGCACCTGGCATCTGTAAGCTCTGGGGTTGCTAATTTGTATTCATTATATTTCAGAGTATGAAACAGGCTCTGCAGGGGCCTATAGAGGTTGCCTGCCCAGAAATGATGGCGATCTGCGAAGGCTTCTTAATGAGGAACAGCATTGTGTAAGCTCCAAGAGGGGCATAGAAAGAGGCAATGACTCATCATGCCCATCAGATTTCTGTGGGGCCCTGGCTTCATGCAAAAGTTCAAACAGCAGGGCTAGCAGCCCACATGCTGTTTTTGACCAGGCTGTTGAATGTTCAGTTGTATAAATGATAAAGTGAGGAAGAGTATCTTGTTGTACTGTTACTTATTGCTGAGTCACAGATTTGATGACATAAGACAAAACAAATTATTACCTTCTAACTCTAGAAGTCAGAAATGTGAAATGGATTTCATGGAGCTAAAAGCAAGGTGACTGTAGGACTGTGTTGCTTTGGGAATATCTGCTTTAAGAAGTTCTGTCTCCAGTTCCTAGAGGCTTCCTGACTACCCTGACTGGTGACCTCAGGTCCACAGTCTCATTACCCTCTGCTTATCATTGCATCCCCTCTGACTGTCCAGTTTCCCCTTTCTCTTGTGATTACACTGGGCCACCAAGGTAATCTCCCCCATTGCAAATCCCTTAATCAATCTGCAGAATCCTTTTTGCTGTGTATCTTAGTTACTTCCTTAACACCCATAACTTAAAAAGGAAAGGTTTATTTACCTCACAGTTTGTGGAGGTTTCAGTCCATAGTCAACTGGCTCCAAGACAAGGCAGCATGGGTGAGAGGCAAGGCAAAGGGGAAACAGTCCATGGTGTGGCCGCAGGAAGCATAGCATACTATCAAGGCTTGAGGGACATGTATGCACCCTTCTGGGCCATACCCAGAGTGACTGCCTCCTCCCACGAGACTTCATCTCCGAACATCACACTCAGATTTAAATCCAGTACTGCACATCCATGAGCCAGTCATTTCCCAAAAGCCCTGTGAGCACGTGAGGCTTTGGGGGACATCTAGACCTAAACCATAACACCGTGTAAGGACACAGGCTCCTTGAACAGGTTCTGGTGAAAACCACCCAGACATTGTTGGGGAACGATTATTTTGCTTTCACATCCCTTAAAGAATCATTGCTTTTCCCTTCAGTGTTAGAGTCGTTCAAAAATCCTTCTGCCATGGCAAGACAAAATAGCAGTGTAGGGCTGGGGATTTAGCTCTGTGGTATAAGTGCCTGCCTGGCAAGCACAAGGTCATAAGTTCAATCCCCAGTGCCTAAAAAAAAGCAACCTAGATTTGGTCCCTCAGAGACACAGAATCCCATCTTCTGTTACTCTGGCAATGCCTGTTAAGGACCACGAAGATAACGGTGTTTCCTGGTTGAACAGACGGTTTTGTAGCACAGCTCTACATTATGGACAGTCATGCTTTGGAGGCTGGGGAAGGAGGTGGGGAGTGTTGGAAGAGACAAACGGCCTCTGGATGAAATTCTCTGCCTTATTGGCCCCTGAGCTCCTAGGTTATTCAGAAAACCCTATTAGAGAGATGTGAGCCAGCCTTGAAAACAGCAGCCTTGTCCTTACCTGCCCTCCCCAGCCTGAAGAGCTAAGAGGGGAAGCTCAAGGAGGAAGAAGACAGTAAAATCTAAGAGGTAGGAGCTTCAGAATACACAGCATGGCCTGGAGTGCATTTCTTCATCTTTCTGAGCCCTATCATTCTTGCCTATAAAATAAAAACACAAGACAGAGTCCCTACCCAAAATGTTTTAGTGCAGCAGAAGTGTTTCATATTTCGAATGACTTCAGGTTTTGAAATGTTTGCATGTTCCAAATGGAATGAAATATTTCAACTGGGACCCGAGTTAAAACATGAAATTTATCTATGCTTCATACACATCTTTTACACATGGCTTAAGGGCAATTTTATACAATATGTTAGGATACCTGTGCTTGGCTATAATCAGTCACACAAGGTCAGGTGTCACCCTGGTGAGGTACATTTACTCGCCCAGTTACTGGTACAGTTGACAAGAAATGGACTCCCCTAAGAAGCAGGCTCCTTGTTCTGGTCTGGTTGGGAACAGATTAGAATATTCACAACCTAAGAACATGGTTGCTCCAAAATAAATAGAGACTTTCTTGTTTTCTTTCTTCTTTTTTTAAAAATTATTTTGAGACATGGTTGTGCTAAGATGTAAAGTTACTCGGTTGGGCTCAAAATTTGTGATTTTTCTGGTTCAATTGCCCACAGTGCTGGTGTTCTATGTATGCACCTCCTTGCCTGTTTCAACAGGAATTTCTTTCTCTCCCTCAAAACCTGAGACTCAGACCACTTGCGCTGGGGGTTGCCCACTGCTGGGTTTTGAGATTCTAAGCTGGTAACCAAGAGACCCTTGCAGGAAGCAAGGCATTTCCTGCAGACAACCAGCATCAACCTGCCAGCCACATAGGAGAGCTGCTTGGGATGTGGACCCCACGCTGGCTGAGCCATCTCACACTGGATTCTGTTGTGAAGGCAGGGTGTATGGGGCAGGTCAGATCCACAAAGCAGAAATCTACAAGTTGAGATTGGAGAAAAAGGTGCAACTCATGGGTCCCCTCACAATTTATTCATGAATGACCCCTCAAAGTATTCTGGCTGTGGGAAATGACATACTCATCAGCAGATTAATTCACTGATGAATTCATAGCAGTGTGCAGTCAGAAGAGGAGGCTCACTGGGACTGTGACCCGGGAGGGAGCATCTCCCACCATGGCTCCTCCCTTCTCTCTCTGCTTCCAAAATGCCACCACATGAGCATCTTCCCTCTGCCATGCCCTTTCTGCCTTGGATCTGGCAGACCATGGACTAAAACTTCTGAACTATGAGCCAAAATAACCCTCCCATCCTTTAAATTGTGGGTGTTAGGCGTTATATCCCAGCAAGAAGGTGTCTAAGACAGATTTTGGTAACAAAGAAGTGGTGTCATTGTTATGACTGTACCCAACCATGTAGTTTAGGAGCCTTTGTTACTGGCTTCTAGGAGGAGTTTAGAAAGGTCTGGAGATGCCAGCTAGAGAAGCCCTAAAATGCTATAAACTGAGCTTAGTGGGAGGTTGTAGTTAGAGCTCCAAAAACCAGATTGCAGGCCAGGTGTAGTGGTGCACATTTGTAATCTCTGCATTTGGTAGGCTCACTGAGAGTTCAAGGCCAGCCTGGGATACATAGTAAGTTCAAGGGCAGCCTTGAATTTGGGCTACAAACCTGGCTCTCACTATGGACTATATAGTGAGACCCTGTCTCAAAAAAAAAAAAAAAAGGTGGAGGAAAGGAAGCAGGAGGAAGAGACTAGGAAGAGGAAGAAAAAGAGAAAGAAAAAGAAGGAGGAAGAGAAGAGGAAATAGAAGAAGGAGAAGAAGGAGAGGGAGAGGGAGGCAACAACAACCAGAAAGCTGACAGGAATGCGGAAAGTAAAGGCAATTAAGGTCAAGAGCTCTATAAGTCTACTCTTGTGAGTAGGTAACCAGGAGGAAAGAGAAATCCAAAAGACAAAAATCAAAGACCAGACGGGGTCTGTGACTGGATCTTCTATCGTTCCAATTCCAATCTAACTTGAATGTGTCCGCACTTACAAAACTTCATGGGGGAATCCAAGTTGTGGATATCCAGGTATAGATTAGATCCGTGAGTTGGACAGGGCAGGAGGACCAGCACTCTTGACTCGCGTTTTACTGCAATATGAGTTTAAAGAACATCTCATATTTTCTTAGTCTTCTAAAAGCATTATTTGAAGAAAAGGAAGAAATCCAGGTACAGAAAAATGTGTTTGTCTAGCCTACAGTTCTTGCTGAGTCTTGGTTCTAAACGTACCCAACAAGAAAGTCAGAGTTTTCAGAGTGCTGCATATTTTGACAAGGAAAATCTATTTTTCTCTTCCAATCTGCATTTATGTAGAGTCAAGTAAACAAATCTGCTTTATTTCTTTAGCATTTTTATGCTGATAGCCTGTTATGCACTATGGTTTCAGATGTGCAATAATTTGTACAATACTTTATTTCCAAGTATAGCTTAAACAGAACAAATGTGTTTTTTCTATATAGTTTCTTGCCTTAATAAATATGTAATATAAATTTAAGCAAATTTCTATAGTGTACATTGCAAACTATGAAGTAAAGAAACAAACATTTTATGGAGTTCATATTTTGCATATTCAAGGTGAGAAATGTTTTAAATAACCCTATAATATTTTATCTCAGAAAGAATTTTCAGTTTTCCCAAAAGGAAGCACTTGAAATATTGGAACCTTGGAAAGCATGGTTGCTTAAAAAAATGAGCATTATAAAGAAGCCATGTATTTTGTATCAGGACTGTGGTACAGATGGCTTTTGAGGGCATCTCAAGAATCAGCAAGACTCTATCTTTCACTGGCTTAAGGGTGTAAAGGTTAAAGGTGAACCAGGAATGAGGTTTCACACCTAATTTCAGCACTCAGGAAGCTGAGGCAGGAAAATTGCCTCCAGTTAGAGGCCAGCCTGGCTACATAGTAACTTCAAGGTCTGCCTGAAGTACAAAATGAGACCCTGTCTGAGAAACGAGGAGATGGTGTACAGGCAAAGTCCTCTGAAGGACTTTGCTTTGAGAAGAGAGCCCCGGGGAGCCTGACTCATTCAGGACCAAGAAGGAAAGAATTTCCCATAGGTTAGCCATCTAGGTGCTGAGAGGCCTCTATAGTCATGTTGCAAGGGGACCTGGCTACTGATCAAGCAGGTGACAAATCTTAGTATCACCAACAAGGTGCTGCTTTTAGGTGAATGCAAGAGTTGTGAGGTTAGGGAGGCTTCTCAGATTTCAGAAGAAGACCTGGGAGTCAGGCAGTGTGCTGCTGAGAGGGCAATGTGTGGAAGCTGTTAGAGTGAAGCTGAAAGTATGGTGGAGACCCCCAAGCATGGGGAACTGAAGAATGTGGAGTGTCTGCTGAGGAAAGACACAAGCTGTCAGCAAAGCCACCCTGAAAGACGTGGGTCATGGGAGCTGTGATCCAGCTCCCTCCTCATTGCCCCACTTCAGTCTCTGCTTGCAAGCTGCTGTGGCATGAGCAGCTTCCCTCTGCTCTGCCCCTCAGGCCACTTCTGCCTTGGAGCTGACAGACTGTGGACTGAAACTGTCAGCCAGAGTAAACTCCTCCTTTAAGCTGCATGTGTCGAGCACCAAATAATACTTTCCAAATAACAGGAAAGTGTCCAAGGCAGGAATGGAGAGCAAGTTCTGAGTCCTGCAAAATCGTAGTACCTTAAATTCTAAAAATGAAAATGCAAACAACAGACACAGTAATGTATAATGCTGATTCTTATTATTTGGGTTCTTATACATCAGTTTATTGGGAAATAAATCTAACATCCAAGCAAGCTGGCAGTCACAATCTATCTAATGTTGAATGTGTAGACTTTGAGACAGAAAACCACCAAAAACAAACAGATGCCAAGAGGTGACACTGCTCTGGAGTCTTCTGAATATGACGCCAAATAGAACCCTTTGCAAACCCTTTGGAGAAATGGTCATGCCAAAGAGGATAGAGAGGAAAGGAAGAGAACAAAGATAGGAAAAGACAGATAAAGAGTACCTCCGGACCTACTACATGCCACATTCTAGAAGAGCCCCTAATGCCATCTTTGGAAACCCATGTGACTGTCCCAGCCTTGAAGCACTGTTGCTATCTGGTAAGATGTCATCAGTTAACTCAGGTGTGAAGATGAGATACTAAAGCTTTGTTAGTGATAGATGGTGTTTACATAAACATAGCAACAATGCTATCAAATAAAAAGTCTAAGGTTGATTTCAGTAGGAAGAGAAAAATGAAAACAAAAAATAAATAAACCAAAAAGAAAAGAAAAACCAATTAATGGTTTCAGATACATGTTCATTCCAAGGAAAGAAGATAATGGCTATACAACCAGTAACAACAACCAGCCCTGGATGTCTGCTTTTGTGGAAACCTAGAAAAGTTTGGGTTCTTTCTACAGAAGCACTCATTAGCAGAACCAACACTAAATTATTTACTCCCTTCCAAATCCATGTGCTCGGTAAAGCAGCACAGCCTCTGTGGTTCACGACATTCTGTTTATAAAGCCTTGGCGCCCAGTGTTAGGAATGACAGGGGCCGTTCTCTGGTTCTCCTCCTGGCTCACGCCAGAGAAAGACGCTTACCAAAAAAAATCTATTTTATTTCAAAGAAAAAACCCCAAAATTTCAAAACATTTCAATCAGGGGGCAACAATGGTACATACGTTGTCATTGTCAGCCCCAAATCATTCACCCAGAGCCCAGGACATCTGCATTCAATTGTCTGAAGAACACCAGCACAAATCTTTCTCTTCAGTGAACTCAGAGAAATGAGTAGTATGACTATTTTAACTATTTTTATATACATATATATGTGTACATATGTATATATAGATAGATGTGTTGTTTCAACTTCTCACACTAGTGAGACAATACGATCTTTACACATGTGTGTGTCTGATTTATTTCACTTATGAGTATTGTCTGAAGGTGCATCCATTTACCTATTAAAGTCTCCAGTTTATCCTTCTTTATGGTTGAGTGGTACTCCATTGTACAAAATACCGCATCTTGTTTATCCATTACTCAGTCAATACACGTTTAGGTTGTTTCCAAGATCTTACTATTACAAATTGTTCTGCTACAAACATGTGCCCATATATCATTGTAGTATGATGTTTTTCATTATTTTGGGAAGATACCCAGAAGGGGAATAGCTGGATCAAATGGGACCTCTAATCCTAGTTTTTTGAGGAATCTGCATGTGATTTCCAGAGTGGCTGCACCAGTGTACACTCCCAAAAACAGTAGAGAGGGGTTCCTTTGTCCCCACAGTCCCTCTGGCATTTGCTACTCGTTGATTTCTTGATGCTAGCCATTCTTTCTGGGGTGAGGTGGAATCTCAGTGTTGTTTTAATTTGCAACTCTTGAATGACCAGTGATGTTGACCGTGTTTTCACGTATTTATTTGCCATGTGTATTTCTTCATCTGAAAAGTGTATATTCATCTCAGATGCCCATTTTTGGACTGGATCTTTAAATCTGGGAGGATTGATTTTATTGAGTTCTTTATATGTTCTCAGTAGTAATCCTTTGTCTGGAGGAACAGCTAATAAACATTTTCTCCCACATTGTGGGCTATCTCTTCACTCTGTTGGTGATTTCTCTTGCTTTTCAGTAGGATGAGATCCCAGTTGATTCTTTGTGATAAGTCCTATGCAATTGCAGTTTTGTTCATAATGTCTTAGCCTACACCATGTCTTCGAGAGTTTTATCTACTCTGTCTTCCAGCAGATTTAATGTTTATGTTTTAATATTAAGATCTTTGTGGCCCTGAAGCAAGGCCAGCAGATCGCTGTAGCTGCTGGTTTCAAACAGGAGCCTAAAGAGAATTCTTTCTGTGGTCTGTTGGCCACTTCAGAACTTTGGAAATGGAATGGTCAATTCATCAGAAAGAAATAGCAGGTGAGTATGGCAGACTTTAGGGGGCCCGCAGGGGAGAGACCCTGTCACCTCGGGACCTGCACCATGCGGTTGACTTAGGATGCCGGGAGAACAAGGAACTCTTCCCATCTCTGGGGGGGCGACTGTGATCCTGCCTGCATGTGGACTGAGAATCAGACATCTCATGTTGTCCTGTCCCCCATCCCATGTCCCCCCTCCCCCTCCCCCTTGCCTAGCAAGTGGGAGCCAGTGAACTACACATCTTGTGAAAAGATTGACTATGTTATTTAGTATGAGCTCTCCAAATGCAAAGATAAGGACAACCATTTGGAAGAAAACAAGAGACAATATGATAGATAGTGAAGATCTCTGTTGTCTAGCTTTGAAATTTATGCTTTCTTATGTCCCATTCTGTTCTGTTTTGTTGTGTTTAATTTTACTCCCTTTAAAAATAAAATTTAAAAAAAGATTTAAAAAAAAAGATCTTTGACCCATTTCAGTTTTCACTTAGTGCATGGTGAAAGATATGGGCCCAGTTTTTCCAGCACCATTTATTAAAGAGGCTATCTTTATTTCAGTCCATAG
>PVJX010041287.1:0-14739 GCA_004027295.1 Dolichotis patagonum
ATAGGCAACACAGTACTTTACATTAAGACAACCAGACATTAACAGTAGCTATCACAATATCTCTTTCTCTGCTATAGTTGAGCATAGTTTCAAATACAATAATATCAAACATAACAAAATATTATAAAACCATTCAAAGAGTGAAAGAATTACAGGGCATTCTGAACTGAATAACAGAGAATGATCAATGGGTACTATATCTCATTTTTGATAAAAAATTTTTGTTTATACTATCACACATATTCAAATCCCAATAAGACACAATGTGATAGAACCAATGGTAGTAGAAGAATAGAAGCATGGTAGGACTTCTAAGAAGGATGATATTAAATCAGCAATAGCTATCATAATGTTTTGTTTTCTTCAAACAGCTGTTCATACCATCACACATGATATAGTCAAACAAAACAGAATAAAACCGTTCCAACTGATGAATGAAAACATTGAAAGGCTTCAAAGCTATGAGATGGGGACTCCTGCTTACCATAAAATCTAATATACTCATCAACTCTCATACTAGGGAGACTATATGGTATTTACACATGTGAGTCTGGTTTATTTTGCTTATGAGTATGGCCTCAAGTTGTGTCCATTTATTTATAAATATCTCAATGTGGTCATTCTTATAGCTAGGTAGTACTCCATTGTATAAAAATGCCACAACTTTTTTATCCATTCCTCAGTTGATGGACACTTAGGTTGTTTCCAAGATCTGGCTATTACAAATTGTGCTGCTATAAACATGGGTGCACATATATCACTGTGGTATGATGTTTTCAGATCTTCTGGGAATATGCCTAGAAATGGAATAGCTGGGTCAAATGGGACTTCCAAACCCAGCTTTTTGAGGAATCTCCAAACTGACCTCCACAGTGGTTGCACCAGTCTACACTCCCACCAACAGTACAGAAGAGTTCCTTTTCCCCCCACAGCCTCTCCAGCACTTGTTGTTGGTAGTTTTTTCTATCCTGGCCATTCTTTCTGGAGTGAGATGGAATCTCAGTGTGGTTTTAATTTGCATTTCTCTCATGACTAATGATGAAGAACATTTTTTCATGTATTTATTTGCCATTTGTATTTCTTCATCTGAGAACTGTGTATTCATTTCAGATGCCCATTTTTTGATTGGGTCTTTGAATTTCACGGGTCTGATTTTTTAAAAATTCTTTATAAGTTCTAGACAGAAGTCCTTTGTCTGAGGGATGATCCATTAAGATTTTTTTCCCAATTTGTGGGTTCTCTTTTCACTCTGCTGGAAATTTCTTTTGACATGCAGAAACTCTTTAAGAAGATATGGTCCCAGTTATTGATTCTGGGAAGTATTTCCCATGCAGTTTGATTCTTGTTCATGAATTATCTACCTACCCCTATATCTTCAAGGTTTTTACCTACTTTGTCTTCCAACAGATTTAGTGTTTCTGTTTTAGTATTTAGAACTTTGATCCATTTTGATTTTATTTAGCCCATGGTGATTGGCATGGATCTAGTTTTAGTCTTCTGCATACGGACAGCCAATTTTTCCAGCACCATTTGTTGAAGAGACTGTCATTCTTCTAGCAAACATGTTTGGCCCCTTTATCAAAGATAAGGTGGTTGAGTGAGTTTGTGGTTGTGGTTGTATCTTCCAATCTATTCCATTGATCTTCAGGTCTGTTTTTATTCCAGTACCATGTTGATTTTATTACTGTAACTTTGTAGTATAATTTCAAATCAGGGATTGTGATGCCTCCTGCCTTGCCTTTGCTGTTTAGAATTGCCTTTGCTATTCTAGGTTTCTTCTGGTTCCAGATGAATGTTAGGAGTGATTTCTCTAGATCTATGAGGTATGTTAGTGGTATTTTGATTGGGATTGCATTTAATCTGTATAGTAATTTTGGGAGAATGGCCATTTTCACAATGTTTGTTCTTCCTATCCATGAACAGGGTATGTCTTTCCATTTTCTGAGGTCCTCTTCGATTTCTTTTTTCAGGGTATTTTAATTTTCCTTATATAGCTCTTTTACTTCTTTCATGAGATTAATTCCTAAGTATTTCATTTTTTTGGATGCTAGTGTGAAGAGTGTGGCTTCTCTTACCTCTCTTTCAGTATTTTTGTTGTTAGTGTACAGGAATGCTATTGATTTTTCAGTATTGACTTTGTATCTAGCTACATTGCTGAATTTATTTACTTATTATATCTAGGAGTTTTTCAATGGAGTTTTGGGGGTCTTCTATGTAAAGTATCATGTCATCTGCAAATAATGATAATTTAATTTCCTTTTTTCCTATCTTTACTTCTTTTATTTCTCTCTTTTGTCTAATTGCTCTGGCTAGTATTTCCAGTACTATGTTGAATAGGAGCGGTGAGAGGGGACATCCTTGTCTTGTGCCTGATTTTAAGGTAAAGGCTTTCAGTTTTTGGCCATTTAATATTATGTTGGCTGTAGGTTTGTCATAGATGGCCTTTATTATATTGATGTAAAGACCATCTATTCCAATTCTGTGTAAGGTTCTTATCATGAATGAGTGTTGGACCTTATCAAAAACTTTTTTCTGCATCTATAGAGATGATCATGTGGTTCTTACTTTTGGCTCTATTGATATGGTGAATTACATTTATTGATTTATGTATGTTGAACCATCCCTGCATTCCTGGGATGAATCCCACTTGGTCAGGGTGAATAAACTTCTTGCAGATTTGCTGCATCCTGTTTGCTAATATTTTATTGAGAATTTTTGCATCTATGTTCATTAGGGAGATTGGCCTATAGTTCTCTTTTTTAGTTGGGTCTTTCTCGGGTTTTGGTACTAGAGTAATATTTGCTTCCAGGAATGACTTAGGAAGAATTGCTTCCCTTTCAATTTCATTGAATAGTTTGAGGAGTGTCAGCATTAAGTCTTCTTTGTATTTCTAGTAGAATTCTGCAGTGAATCCATCTGGGCCTGGGCTCTTCTTTGTTGGCAAGGTCTTAATTACATTGTCAATTTCACTAATAGAAATTGGGTTATTCAGCAGTTTTACATATTCCTGATCCAGCTTTGGTAGTTCATATGTATCTAGGAATCTGTCTATTTCTTCAGTGTTATCGAACCTATGAGAGTAGAGGTTTTCGAAATAGGTATTGATGATCTTCTGTATTTCCACAGAGTCTGTGGTAATTTCTCTTTTTTCATTCCTTATTGCATGAATCTGAGTTTTTCTTTCCTTTTTAAAATGTTTGGCCAGGGGCTTATCAATTTTATTTATTCTTTCAAAGAACCAACTCTTTGATTCATTGATCCTTTGTACTGTTTTCTTAGTCTCTATTGCATTAATTTGTGCTCTAATTCTTATAATTTCCTCCCTTCTTTTGGCTTTGGGCTTGGCTTGCTCTTCTTTTTCTAGATGTTTGAGTTGTAGCATCAGGTTTTTTATTTGTGTTCATTCTGTCTTCCTGATGTGGGAACTCAGTGCAATAAATTTTCCTCTAAGGACTGCTTTCATTGCATCCCACAAATTCCGGTAAGTTTTGTTTGTATTTTCACTTGCTTGTAGATAATGTTCAATTTCTTTAATTTTGTCTGTGACCCACTGATTGCTCAAGAGTGTATTACTCAGTTTCCATGTGTTTGTGAGGTTTTTGCAGTTGCTTTTATCATTAATTTCTAATTTCATGGCACTATGATCCGATAGCATGCATGGGATAATTTCAATTCTTTTGCATTTACTTAAATATGTTCTGTGGGCTTGTATATAGTCTATTTTAGAGAATGTCCCATGTACTGCTGAGAAGGTGTATTCTGATGTTGTTGGATGGAAAACTCTATATACATCTATCAAGTCCATTTGTTCACAGGTATGATTCAGTTTTGTTATTTCTTTGCTGATTTTCTGTCTCGTTGATCTGTCTCTCTGTGTCAATGGCATGCTAAAATCTCCTGTTTAATTGTATTATTGCTTATTTGATTTTTCATTTCTGTTAATATTTGCTTTGTATAGCAGGGTGCTCTGGAATTTGGTGCATATATATTTAAGATTGTTATCTCTTCCTCTTGAAGTTTTCCCCTAACTAGTATGTAGTGACCTTTTTTATCTCTTTGGGTCATTCTTGGTTTGAAGTTCACATTGTCTGCAAACAGGATTGCTACTCCTGCTTTTTTTTGGTTTCCTGCTGCCTGAAGTACTGTTTTCCATCCATTGACTTTCAGTCTATGGGTTTCCTTTTGGGTCAGATGGGTTTCTTGTAGACAGCATATGGTTGGATGTTGTTTCTTGATCCATTCTGCCAGTCTGTTTCTTTTGATTGGTGAGTTGAGGCCATTTACATTAATGGTTGTAACTGTTATATACTGGTTTATTGTTGACATGTTATCTTTCTGCTGTTGTATCTTTTGCTTTCTATTCTATTTAATTGTCTACCTTGCTTGTTGGTTTTATCCTATGTGTATCTAGAATATCTTTCAGTGTTCCTTGTAGGGTTGGTTTTGTGGTCATGAAATTTTTCAGCTATTCTTTGTCATGGAAGTATCTTATTTCTCCATCCATTTTGAAGGACAGTTTTGCATGGTACATCAGTCTGGGTTGGAAGTGGTTTTCCTTTAGGATCTGAAATACTTCACTCCATGTTCTTCTTGACTTCATTGTTTGTGTTGAGAAGTCTGCTGTGATTCTGATAGGTTTTCCTTTATAGGTGATCTGTCTTTTCTCTCTAACAGCTTTTAGTATTCTGTTCTTATGGTGGTTTTCTGGGATGGTGATTATTATGTGTCTGGGTGTAGTTTTATTTTGGTTATGGCTATTTGGAGTTCTATATGCTTCACTAATTCAAATGTAAGTTTCAATTCTCATGTTTGGGAAGTTTTCAGCTATTAGTTCTGTAAATATCCTCTTGATATCATTTGGTCTGTTCCCTTCTTTTTCATTTATCCCTATTAATCTTATGTTATTCTTCTTTGCATCATCTTGCAGGTGTTGAATTGTTGTTTCCTGATTCTTTGTTATTTTTAAAAGATCTTTCCTTTCCTGTTCACTAGCTGTGATCTTATCTTCAAGGTCTGAAATTCTATCTTCAGTTTCATTGAGGAAGTTTTTACAGCTTTCAACAGAATTTTTGATTTCCTGTATATCTCTTTGAATCTGCTTTATGAATTCTGTTTGTTTCTTATAGTGTTCATTCAGGGATTCTGTTTGCTTTGTTCCTCTAATTTTTTAGCTGTGTCTTCACTAGATGTGTTCACTATTTCTTTAACTACTTTTATCATTTCTTCTTTTACCTGGGCAATTACTTCTAATTTGAATTTCTCCATAGTTTCCCCTATTTGCTTCTTTATTTCATTTGATATCATTTCAGTCATTTCAGGTGTATGGCTTCTATTTTCTTCTATGTACATGGCTGCTGGGCTTTCTTGGGATGGGCTGGTGATTTGAGCCTGCATTTTGGTCTTTCCTTTTGTCATTTTTCTTTATTTCCTTGGTTTGAGTGGTGTTCCAAAGCTTCCTCTGTGAGTGTTGCAAATTTCCTGCACCCTCAGCTACTGGAGCAGTCTCAGCTCCTCTGCAGGTACTTGGCCCCCTAAGTTTAGAGGCAGAAGCAGGGTGTGGAGAACTGAGGCCAGAGAAACCCCCGGGGCACAATCCCCTTTCCTAGGGGTGTGGATATGAACTCAGCAGCTGGCAGTGCTGGTCGTAAGCTGTCTCCAGGCCAGCCCAATTGAGCCCAGAGTCCTTGAGCAAGGTTTCTGTCTCCTGGACTGAAACAAGGCCACTGAGCATGGTTGACTGAGCATTGCATCCAGCAATCTGCTGGACCTAGCCCAGCATCCCGGTAGCTCCCCAGAAACTCAAAAGCCGGAATGTAGGTCTCCAACTTTCCCCAGGCCACCGGAACTCACCTCAGGCGATCTCCACCTCTCTGCAGATTCTTGCCTTTCTTAATTGAGATGCAGAAGCTGTGCATGGAGAACTGGGGCCGGCAGAGCCCCCAGGGTACAATCCCCTGTCCTAGGGGTGTGGATAACATAAGTGATTTTTTAAAACAGATTTTAAGGTTTTTGCCCTTGAGTTAGACTTCTGAAATTCAACTATGATTGATGTGAAGAAGTTCTCTCTTTTTTTATGTAAGAGAAGAAAAGACACAGAAAAAAAAACCCAAAAAGCAAAAGAGACAAACAGTAACAAACTCAAAATAATAAATGTATAGGTTTTCAAAATAAGATGTTAGGAATTTAATAATGATTATAATATTGCATATTGTTACCTTCAAAAGGGTTGCTTAGATTACCAGATATAGATGTGAAAACTGATCTAATTGTATGAATATTAGCTGCTCTTTTCCAAGAACTATAGAATTAGTAATATATTCATCTTAGCTATCTTATGTATATATATATATATATATATATATATATATATATATATATATACACACACACAAATTTATGTCTTTTTCCTTTTTTTCCCCTTCTTTCATCCTTTCTCCTATCCTAGTTACTTTTCTTCTTTGAGCAGTTTCTTATCATTACACAATATTTATTGTAGATTTTGGATCATATATGCTCTTTCAGTTTCTTACACTAGGGAGACAATATGGTATTTACCCATGTGAATTTCATTTATTTGACCAATTGGGGTTCTATATGCTGCATTTATATGTATATCAGATTCTTTTCCCATGTTTGGAAACTTTTCTGCTATTATTTCTGTAAATAGTCTTCTCATGTCATTTGTGATGACCTCCCTGCTTTTTCATTGGCACCTATCACTCTTATATTGTTTCTCTTTGCATCATCTTGCAGCCGTTGAATTGTTGTTTCCTGATTCCTTGTTATTTTTAAGAGATCTTTTCTTTTGTGAGGATGGGCTTCCATGCTGTCTTTAAGACCTGAGAGTCTATCTTCAGCTTCATTTAAGTGATTTTGCCAGCTTTCAAAGGAATTTTTAATTTTCTGAATATCCCTTTGAATCTGTTTCATGTATTATAATTCTGTCCTTTATTATTCATTCAAGGTTTTCATCATTTTCTTGTGTTCCTCTATTTTTTAATCTAGATCTTTAGATACACACACATTTGTTTCATAATGTTGTCATTTCTTTTTTTACCTGGGAGATTATTTGTGATCTGATTTCCTTTATAGCTTCATGGAGTTATTTCTTTACTTCAGTTTTTATCATTTCAGAAAGTTCAGTTGTGTGACTTCCTGTGTCTTCCATTTCAATATCTCCTGGGTTTATTCTTTGTGGGCTGGAGGACTGAGACTGCATGTTGCTGTTTCATTTTGTCATTTTCTTCTGGGACCTGTGTGGCTGGCCAGGAACACTCCCATTGGATTGCACTGGAATGTCATGCTGGGCAGAGCTTCAATCCTCTAATATACACATGGCTAGCCTGGGTGCACCCCCAAAGTATGGCACTGAAGCCTTGTACTGTGATGGGAAGAGCTCAAAGTCTTCAAGACCCATTGGCTAGGCTGGTCACTCCCTAATGGATGGCTCTCAGGCTCTGGGCTGGGCAAGGTTCAGTACATCTGTCACCTGTGAGGTTGGCATTTCCCTGATGGATTGCACAGGGACACTGGGCTTGGCAGAGCTTGACTCCTCTGTGCAGCTAGCAGGGATGCACACCCAGAGTGTGGTGCCAGGGCCTTGCACCTGGTTGGGTAGAGTTCATAGCATTCAGGACCCAGATGGATAGCCAGGATGTACCCCTGGAGTGTGGTACTGGGACCTTGCACCTGGCTGAGTGGAGCACTGTGCAGCTCTGCACTGTGCAGCTAACCAGGACACACCTCTAGTGTATGGCATTAGGGCCTTGCTTCTGGCTGGGGGGAGTTCAGAACCTCTGGGACCCCAAGAGGTTCTCTTTTGATCATGGAAATTTGGGTTCTGCATGCCTTACTTATCTGTATATTTATTTGGGAAATTTTCTGCTATTGTTTCTATAAACAGTTTTTTATGTTACTGTACTATATTCTGATTTTTTACTTTTCCAATTAATCTTAGATTTGTCTTTATATTGTCTAACAACTGTTGGATCCATTTTTCATGTTTTCTTGTTTTTATGGTGTGTTTGAGAGATAGTCTTTGAAAGCATTCATGAAATTTTGAAATTCTTTCCTCACATTGGTTGTTTCTGCTTCTCATATTTTAATGTAATTTTTAATTTCCTGGGTTTGTGATTGAAACTTTTTAATGGAGTCTGATTTTTGTTAAACTGGTCACTCATATTTGTAATTTTTTGTTTAGTTCCACTAGATTTTTAATTAGACTTCTGAAACCTCCCTGAACATTTTATTTTTAACTGCCATTATCTATTTAGCTAATGGTTTAGTTTCTGTGATCCTACTGAACACAATTTTATCTGTTTTTTAACCTTTTCTGTTATTTTATTGAAAAAATTGAGTTTGTGTTTTTTGCTGTTCTCTCCTGCAGTGCTCCCTGGATTGGCTTTGGAGATGCTGGGAGATTTGGGAGGCATTTTGCTGCCTCAAATTTTCATGCTTTTATTGTTTTGTTTTGTGCTGAATTTTGTGGGCATTTATAGTGGTCTCCATCCAAGCACTAACCAGGCCCGACCCTGCTTAGCTTCCGAGATCAGATGAGATCAGGCGCGTTCAGGATGGTATGGCCATAGATGGCATTTATAGTGGAAAGATTTTTTTTTTTGCCAGTATGGCATTCTCTTTCATTTGCTTTTCAATGATGTACTTTGGGTGTGGCTAACTATAGCTTTGTGTCTCTGTCCCAACATCTGACCACCTCTTTCAATTTGGGAGATGAGGAGATGGTGTTACTGACCCAACACTCAGTTCTCTGGGAATGGATCCTAGTATTCTTAATGTCCCAAATGTTATCTGTGTGTTGGCATACAAAACAAACCCATTAAAAGCAGCAATCTGCTACCCTGGCAATATCAAGCAAATCTGCAATGATAGCATCAAACAAAAAAGCAAAGCAAAACAAAAAAAGCAAAAAACAATAATGTATCACCATTAACCATAGGAAAAATATCCACAATTATAGTACGAACTCTAATATTGACATACAGCTAATATATACTAAATGTGACAGCTATCCACTGTTGGTAGAAAAAAATTGAAAAAAAAGTTGTTAATTACATAGAATTAACAACTATCTAAGGATTAAGGAGGCTTAGTGGTTATACTATTAAAAATATAAGTGACTGGGAGTGGAAGGATGCAGGAAGAAAACTGAAAATTTAAATTATAGGAGATGAGTAGGGGTCCCCAGCACTCAACTTGCATTGGCAGAGACAGGCCACTGAGGAAGTCTAACCTGTTTTATTTCCTTCTCTGTATTGTGATCTGCCTTTTAAACTTGCCTGTAGTTTTAATTTTCCTCTCAGTTCCTTCCTGATTCACAGGGATCTACTTCTCTCTCTCTCCCTCTTTCTCTCTCCTTCTCCCTCTCCCTCTCCCTCTCCCTCTTTCTCAAGTTGTTAATTTCCAATGCCTGGATTTCAAATATTGGAGAGGATTGGAGTTGTCAGTCATCAGTCTGCCTTTTTTTTGTGTTCCCCTTTGAGATCATAGAGTTCTTTATGGTAATTTTTCTGAGGCATGGTCTCATTATATAGATTAGTATAGCCCAAGATGGGTTCAGTTGAACTTGCAGTGACTTCCTGGCTCAGCCTTCCAAGTGCTAGGATTACAGGAATATACCACCACACCTCGTCCCCCATGTGGTACTTATGCATGGACCTAAATTTTTTGTTACAGCTTTGTAGGCTGAAGAGTATAGCTGAAGAATTACAGCATTACAGTCTGCCCAAATATACTTGGATTTACCAGAGTTGCAACTGGAATTTCCCAAACCCCAAATACTCAGGAGAACTCAAACAAACAGTGTTTGCTGATAATAATTAACACATGCACACAAACAGAGTTTTCCTTGGGGTAATTATTTTTCCATCTCTTTTTATTATTAGTATATGTGTGCCATATATAACAGTTACCTTATTCTTGGGAAATTGGCACATATTCATATTGATCATTTTTACTGCTGCCCCCACCCCTGTGTCTTTCCCTGTCCCTTCTTCCCTATCACATCCTTTTCATCTCCACAGAGGCTATCTTACTGTTTCCTACATCTCTTTTTACTTTTTCTCTTTAAATAATTTATATTTGTGTTTTTCACATAAAAGAAATCATGTGATATTTAACCTTCTGTATCTGATTTATATCATTTAATATTATGGTCTCCATTTTCCTGTAAATGAATCAAATTTGTCCTTCTTTATGACTGAGTAGTATTCCATTTTGTATCTGTACACTAATATTTTTGGATTTTTGTTTATCCATTTATGTGTTGAGGGGCATATAGGCTGCTTCCATAACTGAGCTATTTGTGAATTGTGCTTTTACTTGCTGTAATATGATGACTTTAACTCTTTTAGATTGATACCTGGAAGATATATGGCTGAATTTTTTATATCTTTACTGGTCCAAGGGTCCTTAGTTTGATTTCCTGAAACCTTTTAAAATTAATTTGGTGGGGCTGACTGGGGCTTCAGCTCAGTGGCTCAAGCACTTGTCTGGTAAGCATGAGGTCATGAATTTGATCCCAGGTACAAAAAAATAACTTACGGGTCAGTAATTATTGTCTACTTCATACAGAAGGAGGAGAATCTGTCAAATATATAGTCCAATTAATTATATAACAGTTCTCAACATCTTTAACCATTGGAGAAATTCAAATCAAAACTACTTTGATATTTTTATCTCATCCTAGTCAATATGACTGTATCAAGAATATAGAAAACAGTAAGTGCTGTAAGGATGAAGGGAGAAAAGAACACTTCTACACTGTTGATGGAAACATCAATTAGTATGGCCTCATGGAAATCAGTATAAAGGTTCCTTGAAAAACTAAAATAGAACTTCCATGTGATCCAGTTGTATCACTCCTTGGTATATACTTAAAGGAGTTAAAGCCAGCATATGACAGAAATAACCATGCACTCAATGTGCATGGTTTATTGTGCTACAATAGACAACAACAAAATATAACTAGTCTAGGCACCCATCAGTGAGCAACTGGATAAATAAAATGTGGTGTACATACATAGTTGAGTATGATGCAGCAATCAAAAGAAATTGTGACAATTGCAAGAAAATGGATGGAACTGGAGATCATCATGTTAAATGAAATAAGCTAGACTCAGACAAGCAATCACATTATCCCTAATATATGTGGAATCTAAAAAAAATTAAGATTGCATAAGGGAGATTGGTAGACAAGAGGAAGAAAATAAGAGAGAGGAGACAGTTATGTAAGAGGAGGGATAATAGATATGATCAAATTATGTTATATATACATATAAAATGCCATAATGAAACCCAATATTTTATAAAATTAATATGCACTAGGAAAAATATATATCTTGAAAAAAAGTGTAAAAAAAGATATATGTGCCATTCACAGACTGGGAGAGGAGAGCAAGAAGCCAGTAAGAAGCCAAGTCCTCCCTGCTAGTTGGTGCCATGCATGGGCCTGCTTGTGGGAGAACCAGATGCCAGTCCCTTCCGGTGTGCAAGCTGGGAGATGAGAAGAGTCAAGGTCCCCACCATCATCCTTGTAAGCAACCGGCTGATCTGGAGAAACATAGGCTACAATGATAGCTGTTGAGGTAAACTACCACTTAATGCTTGTAGTCTTTAGTGTTTCTTTGACTTGCAGGCCTAAAGCCAGTAGCCTGATCATCTGTTCAGAGGATAACAATACAGAGTATAGCATTTATGGGGGATCTCCTTCCGAGGCTGGTTGGCTATTATAGATTCCCTATTATCTTGTTTTGAAGTCCTGTATCATTTTCATTGCTTTGTTGGGTTGAGTTTTATTCTGTTTTGTATTGTTTAACTTTATTATATCCAATGGCATGAGCAGTTGTTTCAAAGATAATATATATTATGATAACCATTTTGGATGCATTATTATCTTGTTTTGAAATCCTTTATTGTGCCCATTATTTTGTTTTTATTAGTTTTATTCTGTTCTTTTTTTTTTGATGTTTACTATATCTGAAGTTATGGGCAGTTATTTTGAAGACAACAAGAGGCATTTTGGTAACCATTGTTGATATCCTATTATCTTGTTTTGAAGTTCTGTATCACACTGTTTTGTTTTGATTTGCTTTATTCTGTTTTATTTGCTTGGTTTTATTCTCTTTAAAATAAAAACTGCAGAAAATAAATAAAGCTATAATTTAATGCTAAAATTACATATTTTAAGAGTATATGCATGGTTTTCCTTTTATTTGAATCAGATGATTTATATGCTTTTACTGTCTTTAATTTGTAATTCAATACCTTATGTATTCAATTCCTACCTGAAAGCCACTGAATCAAAAAAGAAACCTTGAAAAATATAGTATTTTGATGTAAAAGTATCAATAATAATCATATGTATTACATAGTATGTCTTTGCTACAGTCTTTCAATATACTACTGATTTCAAATAATCTGAATAAATATTTGTAATAAAAAGATGGGATAAGTGTGGAATTTTCAAACTTGTTTAGGTGTAGGCTACCACACAATTTTCACATTAAACTAAAAATGTTATTTTTTGGATATAGAATACAGGCATATATAGTTTGTGAGACAGAATAGGTTTCAAATAAGATGGGCCATGGGATTGAATCACACAAATTAGAACTCAGTGATCTTGGGCAAGTCATTTAGCCCAGGTTTCCATTTTTTAATCTGCAAACTGAGTTAATATTCCCTGTCTTCTGCTGAGTATTAAGTTATACAAACTAATAAAATATCTGGTTCACTGACCAGAAATAGTAAGCCATCAACAAAAATTCCTTATTTTGTTTTTTCCATTCTCTTAAATTAAATGCTATTTTATATGAAATGTGATCAAAAGGGTTAAGTTAGACAAACTAATAAAAAACCTGGTTTAGTGACCAGCAATGGTAAACTTTTGACAAAAATTTGTTATTTTGCTTTTTCCATTCTCCAAATTTAAATGCTATTTTATATTAGATGTGATCAAAAGATATAATGAATATTTAAATTAAAAATTTATATTACAGTAAATGACATATTGCCATTAACCCCCTAAATACTCCTTTTTATTGCCAATACACTTATCACATTGTTTTTGTCACCTTCTGTAACATGGCTTGAAGTCCTCCTTCATGAGTGTCATTATGAGAAGTGATCAAAATTAGGTGAATTCTGTTGTTGAATGCCATCTAACAGAAAAGCAGTCTTATAAAAAATGTTGCATTTTGTCCTATTCACCAGATCTGGCACCATATGACTATGGCTCTTTCTTGAAGTCAAAATGATTAACAGTAAATGTTTTTAATCAGTTCAGGCCAATGAGCCAGTTATGACAGCATAACTAGAGATACAAAAGAGGGCTTCCTGGACTGCTTCATAAAGGGGCAAGAACAATGGGTATCTGAGGGAAAAAAAGATGGCGGACTGGTAGGTAGCAGGAGAGAGACCCTCTCTGAGAGAGACAGCTCAAATGCCAGAATAAAACACCCTGGAGAGACCCAAACAGAGAGAGATGGACTCTCACAACCCAGGAAGAAACTAAAGTACAAAAAAACCACTCGAATATGGGGTCCTGGGGCTACTATTAGTGAAGATAAGATCAGTGAGCATGGCGCCCTCCTCAAGCCACCTGAATTCCTGCCTGAGATGAACAAGTGATCCTCGCCGAAGGGACTGGCTTGAGCTGCTGGAGCGCAGAGCTGAACAGCCTGTGTGCAGCTTGTCCGGACTGGCCCTGCATACGGCCCACCGAGAGGCACCGTGAATTCCCACCGCAGCTGCGCTGAAGTCGGAGGTCGGGGAGCCCAGCAGTTCTCAGGGACTGGCATCAACATGTGGTGAGTGATGGGAATAAGACCCTTCCACAGGAAAGGGGAAACTGACTGGATGACCTGTTGGATTTGGGCAGGACAGCCCTAACTCCATAAGGAAGTGGCTTCAGTTTATTGCTCCCCTCGCTGAGCAGATTTGTAGAATCTGCTTGGACTAGGCCACGCCCCTGGTGGGGACCCAGTGAGTTGCTACAAATTAATTCACTGAGATCAGTGCACACTGATGCAGTGAAGGCCTGTAAAGGTTGACTGGCCCAGAAGTGAGGAGCTAGCGCACACTGCCCGTGGGTGAACTCTAATCTCTGATAACCTATTGAAGAGGGCTAAAGCTCCTAGCCTGTGCCCTCTAGAGGAGCCTTAACCAACAATAAAAGGGTCTGGGAATTACCCTGTACACTTGTATAGAAGGAACCAAAAACATGACGAAAGGGAGAAATAAGAAAAAACCCCCAGCCCCCAACCCTGAGAACATTGATCCAGGAGAGGTAAATACAAAAGAGATTGAGGGCAGCAAAAATGCAACATCAAACACAGCATTAGCGGACATAAAGAGATATCTTTGGGGCCTTGTAAGCGGGACCAAAACTGAAATATTAATTCAAATTAAACAAGAGATAAGTAGATTAATAAAAGAAGGACTGGGCACCTCTCAAGAAGACACAGAAGAATAGAGGAACACAAATGGAGAGAAAAATTTAATGAAGAATTCAGAAAACACCCAGAATTCATGAAGCAGATTCAAAGAGATTATCAGGAAACTAAAGACTCCATAGAAAGCTGGCAAAACTGCTTGAAAGAAACCAAAGATAGACTATCAAAAATTGAACACAGGCTTGCAATGTGGGGTCATGAAAGGGAAGATCTCTTAAAAATAACAAGGGAGCAGGCAGTAAAGATACAAAGACTGGAAGATGACAAG
>PVJX010041288.1:0-14734 GCA_004027295.1 Dolichotis patagonum
ACACAGGCAGAGTAGATCAGGAGATAGGCTCCATTGAGATGCTCTATATAGGGAGACAGTGGGACCCAAAACAAGCAGTGAACCCTATAGGAGTGAAAGGGGAGGAATTGTCTAAAAAATGAAGGCAGAGGATATTGTTAATTGGGTAACAAGATTTAAAATTTACATTATTCTCATCACTCTGCTCGGATGGATTACATGCTGTTCCAGTTTGTCTACTTACACTAGACTTGAGGACATGGTCAGCTATCCCCAAAATAAGAGGACATATTATGGTAATCATCCCTAATTTCCTATCAACTTAATCTGAAGCCCTATATAACTTATACTGTCTTATTATGACTGATCTTACTTGAATCTGGTTTGTTAGATTGTTACTTTATATTGACTGATTTTATTTAAATCTGTTATGATTGATAGCATCAAGTCTAAGAGTGTAGGCAACTCCACTGAAGACGACAAGATTCATTAAGATACCTACTCTGGTTTGATTATTACTTGCTTTTGAAATCTTATAATGTCTCCAACACTTTGTTTTTATTAATGTTGTTATATACTGCTGAGACACCATGGTAAGCATTGTAGATCATCTTGTATTGCAGTTAAATATGACTTTTTTTGCTTCATGCTTTTCTAGGAATTGTTTTCTTTTATCTTGCTTTGCTTTGTTTTTATCTCTAATACAGAAGGGATAGATACACATTTAGAGACTCATGCATGTGTAGAGCTTATAAACAGTTTACAAGAACCAACTATATAACACATGTTGAAATGAACAACTACTTTGAAGAAAAAGAGACACTACAATACCCAGTGCTGACTCCATGATGTCATGATGTGAAGTCCAGCAAAACTATCACTTTTTGTTCAAAGTGATCTTAGCTTGCTTTGCCTTGTTTAAGTTCAACACACATTAAGGTGTGGACAGCTGTTTTGAGGAGAATGAGAGACAGTATGACAGCCATTCTTGGCTTCCCTAATGTCTGGTCTTGAAGACCTGTAATACCCTCCTTGTCCTGCTCAGATCAATTCCATACTAGGTTGCTTCATGTGAACTCCCTGTATGTGACAATATGGACAACTATTTGGAAGAAAACAAGAGTCAATACAGTAGAGAGTGAATATCTCCAATTGTCTAGTTTTGGAATTTATGTCCCTTACATTGCTTTCTTGTGATCCACTTTGTTCTGTTTTGTTGTGTTTAATTTTGCCCTTTTGATATAATTACATGTATATTTGAGTGGGTAAGATGGATGACCATATTGCTGTTTTTTTTGTCAGATCGTGGAACAGAACTGTTAACAGCCTCACTGTTTGAATGTCTACTTTACATGTTTTAACTTTATAATTTGAACAACTATTTCCAAGAAGTCAGTATATAATTTGCCAAGTAATAATCTCTTAGGTTTTTTTGTTGTTGTTCTTTCCTTTTTTCCTTGAAATTCTGTATTGTTGCTACCCTTTATTCTGTTTTGTTTTGTTTTGTTTTTTTCTTTCTTCTCTTTAAATAAAATTTAAAAAATTTTTTTTAAAAAGATAGTTGACCATATTACTGAATTTCTGTTGGAACATTGAACAGAAGGATTTGCACTGTCAAAGTCTGAGTATCTAGCCACTATTTATGCTTAGATTTTTGTAACTTTGGCAACTATTTTTTGAGACGAAGAGAAATGTATCAACTAGTGATTCTATGATGAGAAATTTTTTCCTTTGAATGTCTTGAACTCGGTATTGTTCTACCCTCTTCTACTTTTCTATTGTCTTTAATTTTATTATATTTCTTTGAAAAAAGAAAAAGAGAAGAAAATATGCAGTATAACAACCATGATTAGATTTCTTTCACTCTGTTGTGAAAACCTATATTGACATTGTTCTGAGTTTGTTGTTGTTGTTGTTTATGCCTTTTGCTTTTGGTTCTTTTGTGACTTTTCTCTTTTTTAAATAAAAGAAAATGAAAAGAAAAGAGATCTATGAGAGGGTCTGCTCAAGAGGGGCTGTATGGAGAATTGGATGCCCAGGAAGATGGTGAGCTGTTCAGTCTCCAAGAGAAGCTTGTCATGCTGGCTTCCAGATAGGAACTCAGCTGTTCTCATTGTTGGAGGAGCTTGGGACCTTGTTGTTGCTGAGTATGACTATGGTAATTTTCAGGGGGAGCTCTGGTTCTTACTTTGAAATTGCTTCCTGACTCCAGTGCACAACCCTCGGCCTACTGGCACAGATCCTTCACCCCGCTGGCATAGACTTTCTAGCTTCCACCACTGACCTTTGGGTTTTCCCAGGGCAGATCCATGGAACAGACTTGCATGAGTCATTGTCATGGTCTCTAGGTCTTCAGCTGGACTCATTCAGGACATTGCCATGGGATCCAGGCCCTCAGCTGTATTCTCTAGGTCTTTAACATGTGGACAGATTTCTTACACTCTTTCTCTTGTATTTATCTCAACTACAAAATAATACTATAAGTTATGAGTTCTGCATGGAATTGTTTTATTTGAAATCTCTGACCCAACATAAACCAACAGCCAACATACTAAATGGACAGAAACTGAAAGCTTTCACTCTAAAATCAGGAACAAGGCAAGGATGTCCACTATCTCCACCCTTATTCAACATAGTTCTGGAAACTTTAGCCAGAGCAATTAGACAGAAAAAAAAAAAGAATAAAGATAGAAAAGGGGAAGAAATTAAATTATTGTTATTTGCAGATGATGTTTTACTCTACATAGAAGACCCCAAAAATGCCACTAAAAGCTTTTGCACAACAAAAAGAAATCATGAATAGAGTGAAAAGAAAATCCACACAGTTGGAAAATACTATAGCCAGTTATTCCACAGACAAAGGAATTCTATGTAGAACACATAAAGAATTGAAAAAAATCAAAACCCCCTCTTTCAAAGACCAAATCCAAAATACATCTGAAATAAACACACAATTGTCAGCCAAAGAAATATAAATGGCAAACAAATACAAGACAAAATGTTGAACATGATTATTTATTCAAGAGATATAAATTAAAACAACACTGAGATTTCATCTCACCCCAGAAAGAACAGCTATCTTCAAAAAATCAACTGACAACAAATGATGGTGGGGAAAAAATCCTTTTCCACTGTTGGTGAAAGTGCAGACTCATGCAATCACTGTGGAAATCAGGGTGGGAATTCTTTTAAAAACTAGGAATAGAGGTCCCATTCAACCCAGCTATTCCCCTTCTGGATATTTTCCAAGGATAATTAAAAGTATATCACAGAAATATATGTGCACCTATGTTTATAGCAGCATAGTTTGTAATAGCTAAATCTTGGAAACAATGCAAATGCCCATCAACCAAGGAATGGCTAAAAAAAGATGTGATTTTTCTATCTAATGGAGTACTACTCAGCAATAAAGAAGGATAAACTGAAAACTTCTATAGGTCAACGGATGCAACTCGAGACCATACTCATAAATGAAATAAATCAGACTCATATATGTAAACATTGCATTGTCTCAGTGTGAGAAACTGAATGAATAAATAAGGTCCAACATGTACAGTAGATATTGTCAGTTGGAAATAAACTGTTCAAAAGAAAACACAGACTGTGAGAGAAGAAAGGGGGAAATATGGAAGGGAAAAGGAAAAAAGATAGATAGGTAGATAGATAGATCTATACACATATACACATATATATCTATATATATGTATATGTATATACATATACAAGACAATTAAGATAATCATACAGCTAGTTTCTCTTAGTTCACTGAAAAGAAAGATTTGTACTAATAGTGTTTGGACAAGATATCATGCCTGTGTCTTACACTCTGAATGCTTACCAAAAAGACAACAATATACGATGTATTAATTACTGTAACTGTCCTACTAACCTGTTCTGAAATTCTGCTTCATTGTTATTTTTATCTTTTTTTCTTTTGAAAATTAAAAAAAAAAAAAAGCTCTTTTAACTCTGCACCGGTATCGCTGAGCTTTCCGTTTTGGCTTCAACTACTTAGGTTATTTCTCCATAAACTTTAGCACACTACTAGGCACAAGTAATTTCTTAATTATCTTAATTTCTTTTCTTTTAAGAAACTTAACATTATTTCTACCACAGGTAAAGAAAAATTTCCTAGTAGCTTTCTTCTTACCATCATAGGGTTTGAAATCTTAAAAGATTTTATTAAGACTTATACATGTAAATCTTTATCCTTTCCTTTGCTGCCTTAAATATTAAAACATAGTTTGCTACTAAAAAGATCAGACTTAAAAAGTAAGTCAGCAAGAAAACATCTACTATAAGTCATTTTACTTATAGGAGACAGAGGAAGCAGTGATTAAGGTAATTGCTTTCAAGTTATTTACAAAGGAATCTTGTAACAGTATTTTCAGTCTACCTGGTCTTTTTATCTTAGTCTCCATCCTTTACCTGAAAAAAAATATTAATGAAATAACCCTCACTTCTAACTATTCTCCCATAAAAATAAAATATTCTTTAAAATGGAGATTTCCAAAATACCTTTAAAGTTCCCTTCATTATGGAAAAGGAGCAGAGTATATTGTATTTTTACAGACAAAACTTCAGTAACTAATACATTAACGGATTCAGTATAACTAAGTCATAAGCAGCCTTAATAAAAGGGTGTGTTTATATGGTAGAAACATTTTCTTCAGTCAATAGTCTAGATTAATAAAACATTTTTAACTATATAAAGGGTAACATTATATATACCACTGACAAAATTATCTTTTCATTTGCTAGGGTACAATGAAACAAAAGGAGAGCTGTATCCTATTAAAAAGAACCTTGTTTTACTTTTAGCTGCACCTTTATATCTACCTCCATTATATTCCATTATCTGAATGCATGTCTGTTGTGGAAACAACTGCAACTCCCCCCATATCTTCTAGAGCAGAATATGCTGTGTAGTAAACACATACTAGTTACCTTGCCTAGTAAATCCTTCTTTACCTGAGTATGTCAAACTCAAAGACGCAGTCCTTCTTCCCATTCTCCAATACTTAGTTAGGTAAGGACATGTGATCAAAACCTTCTAACTGCATATAAACATACACAAACACAAATAAGCAAAGCTTTCTAAACATAGGTCAGAATGAGCTTTTCACCTAACACCAATATTTACTTCTTACTCTAGTAAATGACATTTTTCTTTTAAATGTACCAATTTACTATTTAGGGTAAACATTCTATCAAAATGTATTTATTATAAGAAACATTATACCATAATACACAGTATTATTTCATGTAATTCTTTTGAAAAGGATTGATTACAGAGATAGAAACCTAAAAGTAAACATATACTATTCATAAGTATACATCACAAGAACATATACAATAATGTATACATTGAGGTACTGTAAAAAAACAAAATGGAATAATAAAACTTTCATTTTACCCAGTTCTATGTTTATAATTCTCATACACCTCTTGTATGGAGTTTGGCCAAAGAGATAATAAAACTTCTTCCTAATATAATATTGAAACACTTCAGAGCCTGCTTCATTGGCATGTTGGTCTTTGACTTAATGTCTTAAACCACCCATATCTACCATAGCTACATAATAACCAGTGTGGTTGGTCAGCCCTATAATAACATATGGTTCCAGTTTTGAATTGTTAGTGGTATGCTGTAGAATTAGTATACCACACCAGTTAAGACTGAAGGAAAAAAATGTTGCCTCGGGTGAAAATATGTGAGATTTCAAGTGCTGATTATAAAGCAGGTAAATACAAAAGCCCATCCCACCTCCCGTGAGAAGCCATTCTGAGCTGTTGTGTAAGTCTCCTATGCACTGGTAGATTTTGCAGTGTTAAAGCCCCTTTCCTTGGCACAAGCCAGTTTTATGAGTAACTACCACCCAGACAGAGGGATTTAAGAAGAAAAGTCCCTTTCCCACTTGTCTTCCATAAACCTGACCTGGTTCCTAAATTACCTCAAAGTTTAGTCAACTCAACTGGAAGCTAATAAATGTTTTGCAGGATGATTGTCATCTATCTACAACCATTTACATTTGTGAAGCAGTGGGAAAGGCACTGACTAGACCAGTGGGAAGACTATAGGGTGAAGTCCTAGCTTAACAATGTACAGGAAAGTGGGCAAGGTGCTTAACCAATTTCAGATTGTCTATTCAGAAAATCAGTAATAACGATTCTATTACTTAAAATTGCTATTATAACCTAAGAAGTAAATACCCTATTCATAAGTGATTTAAGAGAACAGGAAATTGGCTAAAGTGGAAAGATAAAGGAAAAGTAGGAAGGGAAAATAATTTTAAAAGAGGAAAAGAAGAAGGGAAAACATGATAGAAGAAGAAGAGAAAGAAGGAAAGGAAAAGGGTGGGAGGAAGAGGAGGAAAAGAAGGAAAAAATGAGAAAAAGTCAAAAGAGAGAAACGAAAGTGAACGGAAAGGACCAAAAGCTACCCATGCCTCTTTCCCTCACTACCTCTGTACCCCAGTAGTAGCCCAGAATTCATCCAGCAGAAAATGAAGAGGCAGGTTTTGCTCTAATAATCTACAATATGTTAGCCACATAAATATAACAGGAAAGAGAGCGCTTAATGGTTTCCAGTAAACTCACATCTTAAGGACCAACAACTGGAAAAATCTTGTCTGAAAAATTTTATTGGCATAATCTGATAGTGGTGGACATAAGATGTTTTCAATAAATTATTGATCAAAGCAGTAGGCAGATCTCTAAACTATTCAATCACCAGACCAGTTCCCACTGAGCATTTATTTCCACACCATAACACCAATGCTGCTCAAGGGACAAAGGTGTTGTAAAGACAATGCTGCTAATCAAAGTGAGGATGATTACACAAAATGCATGGCATGATACACAGACAAGGAAAGACAATCTCAATCATTACTAGTATTCTTCCCATCCTGGCATAATTTTCAGGCTATAGGCCTGTCTTCATTTGCAGGGTTATTTTATAAAAGCTGAATGAAACAACTGTTGCTCCACTGAAGAAATAAAGCACAGGGCTAGAAATTGGGAGCCCTGACTCTCTATTCTATAAAAATCTTGAAGCCTTTGACAATTAACTTTTAAAATTCTTACAGTATCTACCATAGAGAGGAAATTATAATTGGTGACAAGTAGCAACAATATAAGGAGCAGTAATAGTTGCATCTGAGTCAGTCACAGAAATATCAACAATTAACCATTGTTAGAGCATCAGTTACCAGCAACAATAACAGTAGGGCAACAATAGTAACAGTAGTAACAACTGCAATGCTATCATAACCTGTTACTTCCTATACTATGGATTATCTGTTTTCACACACAGAAGATAAGTCTCCCATGCAAATAATTATTGATCTGTATTGACTGGATCAGTAAGAAACCAGGAAACACTGCAAATTGAGGAAACTCAAATACTAAAAGATATTGTACATACAAATCCCTCTATTGCAGTCCATCCAGTTTTCTCCCCACTTTTATCAGATTCAGCATCTCTATAACACTATTAAATACAGAAGATGCTAACAAAAAAAACGCTGGTAGAATTATGAACAGAGTGCTGAATCTGGTTTCCTTGATATTTGAAAAGAAAAGAATCCTTGGCATTTGCACTCTCCACATTCAACTTTCTTCTCTTGTCCTCAAAACCCCCAAATCGTTTTTTCTATTTTAAAGAGAGAAATGTAAACACAAAGAAAAACAATAATACATAGTTTCAAAACAGGATAATAAGAAATTAACAAGGTTTAATATATTGTGTATTGTTGTCTTCAAAGTAGTGACTCAGACTACAAGACATAGGCGTGCAAAATTAATCAACCAATATAAGCACTGCCTGACTACTTCAATGAACTAAAAGACATTAGCAATATAATTATGCTAGTTATCTTGTACATAGACATATTTTTCTCTTTCTTCATTTTTCCGTTCCTTCATTCCAGTTGTTCTTTCCTTGTGAACAGTTTCTTTCCCTTTCTCAACATCCACTATAGACTTTGTATCTCACTCTTTTAGTTTCTTACACTATGGAGACAATACAATGTTTATGCATGCATGTTTGATTTATTTCAGTTATGACTATGGCACAGTTAGTTATGACTATGGCACTGCATCCATTTGCCTATAAAAGCCCAAATTGGGCAACCTGCTTGCGACCCCTTCCGTCCCTCTCTCAGACAGAAGCTTTCTTTCTTTCAATAAATATATTCTGCTTTTAACCTCTTTTTTTTCCTAAAATTCATTCTTTTATTTCACAGACCATGAACTCGTATCAGATATCTGGTTGGTTGGGAGATTCATTCTCCTGTATCATTTGGAGATCTTCCACCGAGATCATTGCACAGAGACATGGGTAGTGCAATGCCCAAGTCCATTACCCCTTTGGAATGCATTCTTAAGCACTGGAAGATATGCGACCCTTCCATGTTGAAAAAGAGCCATCTGATAGTTCTCTGCACATTGCAGGTCCTACCTATAACCTAGAGCCAAAATGGAATGCAGAGGGAAGCATTAATTATGATCTATCTTACAGCTAGATGCATACTGTCAGAAAGAGGAAAAATGATTAGAATTGTTTTGTGTTGAAACTTTCTTTACTTTAAGAGATAATTCTTAGTTATGCTCCAGGTATAATTATAATCCTTATGAGGATTATATGAACCCCCATTCACAGGTCTCTTTCGCTCAGTGACTTAAAACAAATTAAATTAGAACTAGGAAAATTTTCAGATGACCCTGATAAGTACATCGATGTCTTTAGAGGATTTACTCAGACCTATAAGCTAGATTGGAAAAATATAATTTTACTCTTAAATCAAAAATTGACTTCTAGTGAGAGACAAGCAGCATTACAAGCTGCTACTGCATTTGGAGATGAATATCATATTATTAATTTTAAAAGGCCAAAAGATAGACAGCCAGGGGAACCACCAATTCCCACTGGTGTACAAGCAGTTTCCACCCAAGACCCCAAGTAGCCTGACAAGACAGGAGATTGAAACAGGAGACATTTTCAAGTATGTATTTTTGAAGGTCTAAGAAGGACAAAAACCAAGTCTTCCAGTTATTTTAAATTGTTGGCTATTTTTCAGGAGAAAGATGAAAACCCCTTTGACTTCTTAGATTGTTTATTAGAGGCACTAGTAAAAGATATGTCCATAGATGTTGATTCAGTAGAAGTGAAGTGAAGATTGTGCTTAAAGACATGTTTATTACCTGGTCAACTCCAGATACTAGAAAAAGCTATAAAAGATAGCCTTTGCTCCGGATAGTTCACATGATTCCTTAGTAAAAACTGCATATGTGTGTGTGTGTGTATATATATAAAATCAAAATCAGGACTGGGAGAAAACCAAAGAGAGAAAACAAAGAGACCAAAAAGTGGCTGCCTTGTTGTGGCCTTAAAAAATACAAACCTTAAATCTGATTCTTGGGGCTCCAAGAACTTGCAGGCTACACTGACCTGCTATCGCTGCCACAAGCCAGGTCACTTTAAGAGAGACTGACTTAAGAGGACCCCCCAAGTCATCCCCTAACTACAAAGGTGACCAGTGGAGGTTGGACTGCCCTCTGAGGCCAGGCCCCAGAGTGCAGACCCATCCTCTCAGCTGGTCCAGTAGGACTAAAGGGCCTCAGGGCTCTTGTCTCCTCCCTCTGGCCAGATTGTCATTTCTGCCTGTCATCTCCAAGGAAGAGCCCTTAGTAATCACGACAAGAGGTAAAAACCAGCTAATTGCTGAACATCTGCACATGTCTCTTTGTTCTTCTCAACTCTGGTCTTCCTTCCAATCACTGTACTTCAATGAAGTCACCAAAATATAGGTTGCTTAAACTGTAACTGGGATCACTTTCTCTTCACTCATTCCTGTTAGTCATGCCTAAAAGCCTGACTCTAATTCTGGATTGTATCATGTCTAAATGTTGATATATATATATATATATATATATATATATATATATATATATAGCCAACTAATTGAATTGATGCTGAACCTGGTTTTAACAAGTACAGCACATATTGTTGTTCATATATAAAAACTTAAGAGGGTTTTTATTTGTCAAGATATTAATCTGGTTCTCATAAGTTATCAAATTTAGAAATAATTATAACCAAAGCTAGAGAGATTTATGACAAAATATCAGACTCCATCAATAAAGGGACCTAACTGTCAATGGGTTATGATTGCTTTTCCTTAGAAACAGTTTCTAAACTTACCTGTTAGCTCTATGCTCCTGCTTTGATTATATATGTCTTTCTTGCAAGCTTTAATTATATGTGTTTTGATTAAAATTTGTTGTTGCCTAAAAGGTGCCAAACCATAAGGCATCATCATAAGGCAGATGAAACCAATAACAAACATGCTAAATTCCTTTTAGATTCCTTTTATTAGGATCCACCAAATCTTGTCCAGAAAAAGGTTATATGACACATATTGAGGCCTTAACTACTATACTCGGCAGGCTTAAAATGACACTGCAGCTGGTCTCTCTCTCCTAAATAAAAAAATAAAATTAATGAGACAGGTCATCCTCCAAAATCAGGTGACATTAGACATTCTAACAACACAGGAGGAACTTATGCAATTGTAAAAACAAAACATGTGTACTTTCCTGATCCTTCTGCTAGTAACTGTTCAAAATATTAGATGACAAATCAGTGACATGTCAGACTCTAAAATTCCCTGGACCTTATCCTTATCCTTATCCTCCTTATGATGAAAATCTTTGTTAACTGTATTCATAATTATCCTAATAATTCTATTATTTGGTCTATGCATACTTAATTGTTTCTTTGCCTTCATTTCCTCTAGACTTAAAGCTGTATGCCTACCCAAGATAAAAATGCCTGGTATCTACAGAGGGCCATTAGATAGAACCTCTGCTGAGTATTCCTGACTGCCAATCAACAACTACAACCACCTTTAGCCTGAAGAAACCGGATCAGTCATTACCCATTAGTCCCTCATGGCGGTTCAGGTTACTTCTTTAGAGAGGAGAATGTTACAGGCAGCTGAGTTAGTTAGAAATATTGTAAGCAGTCAGACAAGGCTGGGTGCTCAAAGGGGCCTGTGCAGAAGCCCAGATACCTTACAACTCTGGAGGAGACAGACACCTCCTGCTGTGGGACAGATCTCAAGACAAAGGGCAAAACAAATGCAACCACACCCTAAGTATAAACATCAGGGATTGATATCTAAACAGGTATGGATCACCTTGAGGAAGCCAGGAGTCACCAACCCAAGCCCTATAGGAAGAGTCACTGCTCTTTAAGCACACCTGCTTGCTGTATGACTCACTTCCCCATTTGTTCCTGATTTAGTCAGTTTTACCTGAGCAGTTAATCTTATTTGTTGACCACAGTTCTGTCCCACCTTATACCCACTTTGTGAGTTCCCATTTTTCCCCATCTTGGACCCATCTCACCTCGTGGTTTTACTCTAAAAGTCCCTAAAAAAGACATAGTCTTTGGCAACCTGATCAGGACTCCTTCTATCTCTCTCTCAGACAGAAGCTTTCTTTCTCTCAATAAATATATTCTGCTCTTAACCGCTGTTGTTCCTAAAATTTATTCTTTGACTTTAGAGAACACAAACTTGTACCAGACATCTAGTAGGCTGGGAGTTTCATTCCCCTATATAACCATCACATCATCATTTTTATCTCTTGCTCTTTCTTTTCACCAGGAACTGCAACACCTTGAAGGTCCACTGCAGGTGTCTCCAGTAAGCAATTAAAAACATTTATTTATAGCATTATCTAAAGAATAAAATACGTAGAAATAACTTTAACCAAGAGATAAAAGTTGTAAACACTGAAAACTACAGGACATTGCTGAAAGTTATTAAAGACCTAAACAGGAATATTTCACTTTTGAATGCTCCCTACTCATCCAAAATAGCTGTCTACCATCTTGTCCCTTTCCTCCACCTTCAAATAAATCACCTTCTTTTATTTAAAAAAAGAACTAAACAAATAAAAAGATAGCCTGTGTTTAAAGATTAGATCTTAATACTGTTAAGACAGCAGTATTCCCCAAAGTGACCTATAGGATCAATGCATTTCCTCTCAAAATCCCTATGGGCTTTCTCTGCAGAAATGAAAAAAAAAAAAACAATCCTAAAATTCATACAGGAATCAAGGAACCCTAAATCAAACAATCTTTTTAAAAAAAAATCACAAACATGTCCCAATTTTGAAACCTAGTAAAAAGCTATGATGATCAGAACAGTATGGTTCTGACATAAGAATAGACACATAGATCCGTGGAATAAAACTGAGAGCCCTGAATAAAACTCATGACCATATGGCCAGTTGATTTTGAAAAAAAGGTATGAAGATAATTCAGTAGGGGAAAACAGTAGTCTAATTGTTACAGGAAGCTGAGAAATATTACAGACCATCAGACAAAAGAAGCCAGTGCAGAAGACCAGATATCTTGCAACACTGGAGGAGACAGATACCTCTGCTGTGGGCTAGATCTCAAGACAAAAGGCAAAACCAATGCAATTACACCATAAGTATAAACATCAGAGACTGATATTCTAAATAGGTATAAATTACTTTGAGGAAGCCAGGAATCACCATCCCAACTCTGTACAGAAAGAGTCACTGCTATTTAAGCATGCCCCCTTGCTACATGACTCACTTCTCCACTGGTCCCCCACTTAGTCAATTTTACTTGAACAATTAATCTTATTAGTTGACCATAGTTCTGTCCCACCTCATGCCTGCATGCCTTGCTAGTTCCCATGTTTTCCCCATCTTGGACCCAGCTCACCTCATGGTTTTGCTCTACAGAAGTCCCTAGAAAAGACAGCATCTTTGGCAACTCATTCAGGACCTCTTCTGTTTCTCACCCAGACATAACTTTCTTTCTTGCAACAAATACATTCTGCTCTAAAAAAGTAAAAGCCTCCAGTTTATCCTTCTTTATAGCTGTGTAATACTCCGTTATATAAAAATACATCTTTTTTTATCCATGCCTCAGTTATGGGCATTTTTGTTATTTCCAAGATTTAGCTATTACAGGTTGTGCTGCTATAAATATGGGTGCACATATGCTGCTGTGGTATGATGTTTTTAATTATTCTGGAAAAATACCCAAAAGGGGAGTAGCTGAGTTGAAGGAGACCTCTAATCCTATTTTTCTGAGGAATCTTCACACTGATTTCCACAATGGTTGTACCAGTCTACGCTCCCACCAACAGTGAAAATAGTTCCTTTTTCCTTGCAACCCTACCAGCATTTGTTACTGGTTAATTTCCTGATGATGGCCATTCTTTTGGGAGTAAGATGGCATTTCAGTGTTGTTTTAATTTGCATTTCTCAGATGACCAAAGATGTTTAACATTTTTGTGTGTATTTGTTTGACATTTGTGTTTCTTTTTTTTTTCCATTTTATTTTAAAGAGAATAAGACAAAGAGGTCAGTACAGAGCAGATCGGAATCGGACAACATAGGCAACACAATACTTAACATTAAGACAACCGGACATTAACAGTAGCTGTCACAATATTTCTTTCTCTGCTATAGATGAGCATAGTTTCAAATACAATAATATCAAACATAACAAAAAAGTATAAAACCATTCAAAGAGTGAAAGAATTACAGGGCATTCCGAGTTGAATAACAGAGAATGATCAATGGGTACTATAATATCTCACTTTCTTTTTTTTGCGGTACCAGGGATTGAACTCACGACATCGCGCCTGCAAAGCAGGCGCTTATGCCACTGAGCTAAATCTCCAGCCCTAATATCTCATTTTCAATAAAAATTTTGTTTATTCTTCATCTGAGAATAGTATATTCATCTCAGATGCCCATTTTTTGATTGGGTCTTTGAATTTGGGGGATCTGATTTTTTTCAACTCTTTATATGTTTCAGATAAAAGACTTTCACTTGAGGGACATTTAGTTAAAATTGCTTCCCAATTTGTGGGCTTCCTTTTTACTTTGTTGGTGATTTCTTGTGATGTGCAAAATCTTGCAGTCTTACAGATTCAAAGTCACTTTGGAGGAGCCAGGAAAAAAAAAAGGCCAAGATAATCAGCTGAAAGACAGTCCCATATTAATCTTTGGAATTTTGGGGAAAATGACAGAGAAATTGGAAGAGTGACCAGAATATATCCAAGAAAATCATCTTAAAATACTATGTAGATTTTACTATGCAACCTAATGAACAACTTTTTTTTTTTCATTTGGAGAAAATGTTAATCACTGCTTAAGAAAATAACCAAGAGCACAGGTCCATAGCAATGTCCATTTTGTTGTTATTCTTTTTTACACATGATTTTCCTTGGGGAAAATAGAGGAGAAAGTTTAAAAATATACACATAGTATATAATTTTTTATAAAAATTACAAAGAGCCAAATGTGATCAAAGCTTGACCATGAGCCATAAATAAAGAAACACACTTCAGAAAAGGCAGTTTCAAAGAGGAAAACTTCTCCTGGTTAGCAAATGTATAAAAATTATACTAGCACACTCATTCAAATACATGTAAGACTCGGGGCAATCAAAGAAATATACTACATCAGAACTATGAAATAAACATCCTAATGGCATAATTCAAGGAAATAAAATATACCAGAAAATCTCTCAACACTACTGGATGGTGTACTTATTAACGTAAGAATAAGGGACAATAATCTGCCCACTGAGAACCAACAAGTCCAGAAGACAAGTCCGAAAGCCTGTTTTTGTAATAGGACTGATAGGCATTGCATAGCCCAGCACCTTCCTCCACAGAAGAAGCTGAAGCAACAC
>PVJX010041289.1:0-14913 GCA_004027295.1 Dolichotis patagonum
ATAGCTGAGTAGTACTCCATTGTATAAAAATGCCACAACATTTTTATCCATTCCTCAGTTGATGGGCACTTAGGTTATTTCCAAGATCTGGCTATTACAAATTGTGCTGCTATAAACATGTGTGCACATATATCAGTGTGGAATGATATTTTCAGATCTTCTGGGAATATGTGTAGAAGTGGGATAGCTGGGTCAAATGGGACCTCCAAACCCAGCTTTTTGAGGAATGTCCAGACTGACCTCCACAGTGGTTGCACCAGTCTACACTCCACCAACAGTGCAAAGCGTTCCTTTTTCCCCACAGCCTCTCCAGCACTTGTTTTTGGTAGTGTTTTCTATCTTGGCCATTCTTTCTGGGGTGAGATGGAATCTCAGTGTGGTTTTAATTTGCATTTCTCTCATGACTAATGATGATGAATATTTTTTCATGTATTTTTTTGTCATTCGTATTTCTTCATCTGAGAACTGTGTATTCATTTCAGATGCCCATTTTTGGGTTGCATCTTTGAATTTCGTGGGTCTGATTTTTAAAAATTCTTTATAAGTTCTAGAGAGAAGTCCTGTGTCTGAGGGACAATGCATTATGATTTTTTCCCAATTAGTGGGTTTTCTTTTCACTCTGCTGTAAATCTCTTTAGACATGCAGAAACTCTTTAATTAGATGTGGTCCCAGTTATTGATTCTGGGAAGTATTTCTTGTGCAGTTTGATTCTTGTTCATGAATTCTCTACCTACCCCTATATCTTCGAGGTTTTTACCTATTTTGTCTTCCAACAGATTTAGTGTTTCTGTTTTAATATTTAGATCTTTGATCCATTTAGATTTTAGTTTAGTATATGGTGATAGACATGGGTCTAGTTTTAGTCTTCTGCATATGGATAGCCAAATTTTCCAGCAACATATGTTGAAGAGGCTGTCATTTTTCCAGCGAACATATTTGGCCCCTTTATCAAAGATAAGGTGGTTGAGTGAGTTTGTTGTTGTGATTGTATCTTCGAATCTGTTCCATTGATCTTCAGATCGGTTTTTTTTCCAGTACCATTTTGATTTTATTACTCTAGCTTTGTAGTATAATTTCAAATCAGGGATTGTGGTGCCTCCTTTCTTGCTTTTGCTGCTTAGACATGCCTTTGCTCTTCTAGGCCTCTTCTGGTTCCAGATGAATTTTAGGAGTGATTTCTCCAGAACTATGAGGTATGTTAGTGGTATATTGCATTGAATCTGTATAGTAATTTTGGGATAATGGCCATTTTCACAATGTTTGTTCTTCCTATCCATGAACAGGGGGTGTCTTTTCATTTTCTGAGGTCCTCTTCAATTTCTTATTTCAGGGTATTATAATTTTCACTGTATAGGACTTTTACTTCTTTTGTGAGACTAATTCCTATATATTTAAATTTTTGGATGCTTTTGTGAGGGGTATGGCTTCTCTAATTTCTCTCTCAGTGCTTTTGTTGTTAATGTATAGGAATGCTATTGATTTTTGAGTATTGACTTTGTATCCAGCTACATTGCTGAATTTATTATTGTATCCAGGAGTTTTTCAATGGAGTTTTGGGGTTCTTCTATGTAAAGTATCATGTAATCTGAAAATAATAATAATTTAACTTCCTCTTTTCCTATTTTTACTCTTTTTTATTTCTCTCCCTTGTCTAATTGCTCTGGCTAGTATTTCCAGTACTATGTTGAAGAGGAGCAGTGACAGGGGACATCCTTGTACCTGATTTTAAGGTAAATGCTTTCCTTGTAACTGATTTTACGGTAAATGGCTTTTGGCCATTTAATATGATGCTGGCTGTTGGTTTGTCATAGAAGGCCTTTATCATATTGAGGTAAAGACCTTTTATTCCAATTGTCTGTAAGGTTCTTATCATGAATGAGTGTTGGACCTTATGAAAAGCTTTTTCTGCATCTATAGAGATGATCATATGGTTCTTACTTTTGGTTTTATTGATATCATGGATTACATTTATTGATTTATGTATTTTGAACCATCCCTGCATTCTTGGGTTGAATTCCCCTTGGTCAGGTTGAATAATCATCTTGATGATTGTCTGCATCCTGTTTGCTAATATTTATTGAGAATTTTTGCATCTCTGTTCATTACAGAGATTGGCCTATAGTTTTCTTCTTTAGTTGTGTCTTCTCAGGTTTTGGTACTAGAGTAATATTTGCTTCCAGGAATGACTTAGGAAGAATTGCTTCTCTTTCAATTTCATTGAAGTGTTTGGGGAGTGTCAGCATTAAGTCTTCTTTGTATTTCTTGTAGAATTCTGCAGTGGATCCATCTGAGCCTGGCCTCTTATTTGTTGGCACGGTCTTAATTACATTTTCAATTTCATTAATAGAAATTGGGTTATTCAGCAGTTTTACATCTTCCTGATCAGGCTTTGGTAGTTCATGTTTCTAGTAATCTGTCCATTTCTTCTGTGTTATCGAACCTATGAGAGTAGAGGTTTTCGAAATAGGTGTTGATGATCTTCCGTATTTCCACAGCGTCTGTGGTAATTTCATGTTTTTCATTCCTTATTGGATGAATTTGAGTTTTTTCTTTCTTTTTTTTAATTAGGTTGGCTAGGGGCTTATCAATGTTTTTTATTCTTTCAAAGTACCAACTCTTTGATTCATTGATCCTTTGTACTGTTTTCTTAGTCTCCATTGCATTAATTTCTGCTCTAATCCTTATAATTTCCTCCCTTCTCTTGGCTTTGGGCTTGGCTTGCTCTTCTTTTTCTAGATGTTTGAGTTTTAGCATCAGGTTTTTTATTTGTGTTTGTTCTGTCTTCCTGATGTGGGAACTCAGGGCAATACATGTTCCTCTGAGGACTGCTTTCATTGCATCCCACAAATTCTGGTAAGTTGTGTTTGTATTTTCATTTGCTTGTAGATATTGTTTAACTTCTTTTTTAATTTCCTCTGTGACCCACTGATTGCTCAAGAGTGTATTACTCAGTTTCGATGTGTTTGTGAGGTTTTTGCAGTTGTTTTTATCGTTAATTTCTAATTTCATGACACTCTGATCCGATAACATGCATGGGATGATTTCAATTCTTTTGCATTTACTTAAAATGTTCTGTGGGCTAGTATATGGTCTATTTTAGAGAATGTCCCATGTACTGCTGAGAAGAATGTATATTCTGATGTTGTTGGATGGAAAGCTCTGTATACATCTATCAAGTCCATTTGTTCACAGGTATGATTCAGTTCTGTTATTTCTTTGCCGATTTTCTGTCTAGTTGATCTGTCCCTCTGTGGCAATGGCATGTTAAAATCTCCTGTTATAATTGTGTTATTGCTTATTTGACTTTTCATTTCTGTTAATGTTTGCTTTGTATAGCTGGGTGCTCTGGAATTTGGTGCATATATATTTAAGATTGTTATCTCTTCCTCTTGAAGTTTTCCCCTAACTAGTATGTAGTGACCTTCTTTATCTCTTTGGATCATTCTTGGTTTGAAGTTCACATTGTCTGCAAACAGGATTGCTACTCCTGCTTTTTGGGGGGGGGTTCCTGTTGCATGAAGTACTGTTTTCCATCCTTTGACTTTCAGTCTATTGGTTTCCTTTTTTTTAAGATGGGTTCCTTGTAGACAGCATATGGTTGGAGTTTGTTTCTTGATCCATTCTGCCAATCTGTTTGTTTTGATTTGTGAGTTTAGGCCATTTACATTAATGGTTGTAACTGTTATATTTTGGTTTATTGTAGACATGTTATCTTTCTGCTGTTGTATCTTTAGCTTTCCATTATCTTTAATTGTCTACCTTGCTTGGTGGGTTTACCCTATGTGTATCTAGAATATCTTTCAGTATTCTTTGTAGGGTTAGTTTTGTGGTCATAAAATTTTTGAGCTGATCTTTGTCATGGAACTATCTTATTTTCCCATCCATTTTGAAGGACAGTTTTGCAGGGTACATCAGTCTGGGTTGGAAGTGGTTTTCCTTTAGGATCTGAAATACTTCACTCCATGCTCTTCTTGACTTCATTGTTTGTGTTGAGAAGTCTGCTGTGATTCTGATAGGTTTTCCTTTATAGGTGATCTGTCTTTTCCCTCTAACAGCTTTTAGCATTCTGTTCTTATGTTGGGTTTCTGGGATGGTGATTATTATGTGTCTGGGTTAGTTTTATTTTGGTTATGACTATTTGAAGTTCTATATGCTTCATTAATCCAAATGTCTGTTTCACTTCTCATGTTTGGGAAGTTTTCAGCTATTACTTCTGGAAATAGCCTCCTTATCTCATTTGGGCTGTCCCCTTCTTTTTCATTTATCCCTGTTAATTTTATGTTACTTTTCTTTGCATCATCTTGCAGCTGTTGAATTGTTATTTCCTGATTCTTTGTTATTTTTAAAAGATATGTCCTTTCCTGTTCACTAGCTGCAATCTTATCTTCAGGGTCTTAAATTCTATCTTTACTTTCATTGAGGCAGTTTATACAGTTTTCAATAGAATTTTTGATTTCCTGTATATCTCTTTGAATCTGCCTTATGCATGCCATTTGTTTCTTATAGTGTTCATTCAGGGATTCTATCTGTTTGCTTTGCTCCTCTAATTTTTTAGTTGTGTCTTCACTAGATGTGTTCACTATTTCTTTTACTGCTTTTATCATTTCTTGTTTTACCTGGACAATTGTTTCTAATTTGAATTTCTCCATAGTTTCCCCTAGTTGCTTTTTTATTTCAGTTGATATCATTTCCGTCATTTCAGATCGATGGCTTCTTTTTTCTTCTATGTACATCGCTCCCAGACTTTTTTGGGATGGGCTGGTGATTTGAGCCTGCCTTTGATCTTTCCTTTTGTCATTTTTTTTATTTCCTTGGTTTGAGTGGTGTTCCAAAGCTTCCTCTTGGTGTGTTGCAAATCTCCTACTGCACCATCAGTTACTAGAGCAGTCTCAGCTCCTCTGCAGGTACTTGGCCCTCTAAATTGAGAGGTGGAAGCAGAGTGTGGAGAACTGAGGCCAGAGAATCCCCTGGGGTACAATACCCTGTCTTAGGTGTGTGGATGTGAACTCAGCAACCTCCAGTGCTGGTTGCAAGCTGTCCCCATGCCAGCTCAGTTGAGCCCAGAGTCGTTAAGCCAGGTTCCTACTTCCTGGAGTGAAACAAGGCTGCTGAGTGTGGTTGACTGAGACTCTGCAATCTGCTGAATCCAGTCCAGAGTCCAGGTAGCTCCTCAGGAACTCAAAAGCCAGAATGTAGGTCTCTAATTTTCCCCAGGTCACAGGAACTCACATCAGGCAATCTCCACCTCTCTGCAGATTCTTGTCTCTCTTGATTGAGATGCAGAAGCTAGGCCTGGTGAACTGAGGCTGGCAGAGCTGCTTTGGTACAATCCCCTGTCCTAGGGGTGTGGATATGAACTCTGCAACCCACAGTGCTGGTTGCAAGCAGTCCCCAGGCCAGCCCAGTTGAGCCCAGAGTCCCTGAACAAGGGTCCTTCCTCTTGGACTGAACAAGGCTGCTGAGTGTGGTTGACTGAGACTCTGCAATCTGCTGAATCCAGTCCAGAGTCCAGGTAGCTCCTCAGGAACTCAAAAGCCAGAATGTAGGTCTCTAATTTTCCCCAGGTCACAGGAACTCACATCAGGCAATCTCCACCTCTCTGCAGATTCTTGTCTCTCTTGATTGAGATGCAGAAGCTGGGTGTGGATAACTGGGCCCAGCAGAGCCCCCGGGGCACAATCCCCTGATCTAGGGGTGTGGATATGAACTCAGCAACTGCCAGTGCTGGTTGCAAGCTGTCCCCAGGCCAGCTCAGTTGAGCCAGAGTCCTTGAGCAAGGTTCCTGCCTCCTGGAGTGAAATAAGGCCACTGAAAGTGGTTGACTGAGGCCCAGCAATTTGCTGGACCAAGCCCAGCATCTCAGTAGCTCCCCAAGAACTCAAAAGCCGGAATGTAGGTCTCTAACTTTCCCCAGGTCACAGGAACTCACCTCAGGCAATCGCCACCTCTCTTCAGATTCTTCTCTCTCATGATTGAGATGCAGAAGCTGGGCCTGGAGAACTGGGGCTGGCAGAGTCCCTGGGGTACAATCCCCTGTCCTAGGCATATGGAGATCTGTTATTGTTAGATTGTTGAGCAGAACTGTTAACAGTCTAACTGTTTGAATGTCTACTTTGTATGTTTTAATTTTGTAACTTGAACAACTATTTCCAAGATGACAGTGTATAATTTTTCAACTAGTGATTTCTTAGTGGGGTTTTTTTGTTGTTGTTATTCTTTTCTTTTTTTCCTTTGGAATTCTGCATTGTTGCTACCCTTTTTTCTGTTTTGTTTGGTTGGTTTTTTTTTCTTTCTAAACAATTTTTTTTTTAAAAATGACTGACTTTTTTGATACACAGTAGAAAGAATTCTGAAGTAGTGCTTCAATTTTACTCTGAAACAGAGGAAATAGACCCGAATCACTTTCTGCAAGAAATCTATATTTTTCTGTTGTACACAGAAATTATCGTGGCAGAATATCTGTAAAAAATATAAGCATTATTTTCTTACCCTGTACTCTAATGCTATTCTTCCAATCAGATTCAAATACTTTTTGAAATTTGTTTATTGACAAAAATGATTTAATGAACATCATTATATTATTTATAACCATGAATCTAACTTCTATGGGTACTGGTGTCTTCTGGTTTTCCTTTTCTTGAAAGTAACCATTATTACAAGAACTTAAATTATGATGAAAAAACAAATTATCACTTCAAAAAAGCTTAGCCCTGGCACCCTAATGACCAACACAGAGACCATGTTGAATAAAAAAACCTTTAGGGACAGTTGGAATCTTTTTAGTAGGATTAAAGTAGGGAACTGGTCTCCATTAAGAAGGAGAAAGGAATTGGTCTCTGCATCTCAGCAAACAGCCCAGCTGACAATTGTTTATTTTTATGTTTTCTTTTGTTTTTTTTTAAGAGCAGAATATATTTATTAGGGAATGAAAGCTTCTGTCTGACAGGGAAACAGAAGGGAAACAGAGTGGGTTGTTGAGAACCCTGCCTTTTCTAGAGAATTTTAGAGTGCCAAACCATGAGATGAGGGAGGTGTTTAAAGTGGGTAAAAATGGAAATCAAGAGGTGAGCATAGGGCTGGGGATTTAGCTCAGTGGCATAAGTGCCTGCCTGGCAAGCGCGAGGTCATGAGTTCCATACCCAGTACCGGAAAAAAAAAAAGAGGTGAGCATGAGGTGGCTCAAAACTGCAGTCAGCCAATAAGAATAAGTGTGTAATTGCTCAGATAATATTGATTAAATCTAGATCATTTTGAGAAGGATTTCAAATTGAAAGTGGCCACAAAACAGAACACGAGTTTTTCCTGGAGGATTTAAGTTAGTGGCTCTTCCTGGCATTGGTGAATTAATGGGTGTATTTTTAGAATATTGATCACTTTTGTTTATCCTTAAGGGTAGTATGTGGGTGCATTTGTTTTGTTTTTTACCTTGAGATTTGGCCCTCAGCAGTTGTAATGCATCCTGTTTTCCATAATGGATTTTGAGGGCCTAGGCCTGTCTGACTTCTTATAATATTTTACCTACATTGCTGCCTGTAACATTCCCCCCTCTGAAGAAGTACCCCAAAATGATGTGAAGGAGCAATTGGTTATGACCAATCTATCTTCCTCTGGCTAAACTGAGTTGTCATTGAGATAGGCAGTCAGGCTTACCTAAAGTCCCTAGATTGAAAACGCATTCTTATCTTGGGGTAGGCACATAGATTTAAGTCTGGAAGATACAAAGCCAAAGAAATAATCAAGCATTCATGGACCAAATAATGAGATCAACATGATAATTAAGGATACAGTCAACATAATTTTCTATAATGAAGAGCTAGTAATAGCTTTCCATAAAAAGGATGACAATAAGATCCAGGGAATTTTAGAGTCTGATATGTCATTAATTTGTCATTTAATATCTTGAAAAGCTATTGAGATATTAGCAGAAGGATCAGTAATTTACACACCACATTCAGATTTTACAATTGCATAGTTACCCACCCTTTGCTGCTGTTAGAATTTTGGAGAATGACTTCAATTTTTTTCTTTATTTAGGAGAGAGAGACCAGCTACTATATTAATTTAAAGTCCACTGAGTAAAAGTAATCTAAGTGGAATCCAGCATAGTTGTTATTGGTTTTATTTGTATGATTACTTTGGTTTAGGGCTCCTCTAAGCAGGAAAAAAAAAGATATAAGAACATATATAATCAAAGCATGAGCATTAGGATGGACTGCAGGATTGAGAAAAGAGCCAAGTCTAGAGACCATTCTTAATTGCATGATTTTGAGAACTACTTCTGTATAATTTTATAAGCAGATAGTCTGTTTTTGGCAACCTTTTCTGTGTAGTTACACTATCCCACATAAGACTCTCTTTAAGTATGTGATTTGTCTCCTCAAAAATCCCCCTAACAACAAGTTGAATAACCAAATAGTGACCTTCCAATGAAGGAGTGTGACCCTTACTCCATAGGAACCAGGGTGCTGGCCCACATTCAGCAATACTCCAGCTCTGGATACTGCACTCTCTCAGGAGTGGCAAATTGCTTACTTTTGCAATACTTGTAATAAAGTGCTTTTGCTTTACACTGTTCTTCCTTGACTCTGCTTCATTTTACTATATCAAGAGAGACAAACCATGAAGTGGATGAGTCTGGGAACCACTAGACAACAAACTCACAGGACATAACACATACAGGCATTCTACACTGCACAAATGAGATAAAACTGTATATGAACATGATGATTTTATATCTCTCTTAGAGCTTAGCTGCCTTAACTACTATCAAGTGAAACCATGACAAATACCCTTCTGAGCCCTTACCAAAGACAAAAATTATGAGAAAATAAATCATATCTTTTAAGATACTAAGGCTTGGAATAGATTTCATTCAGAGACATAAGGACCACTGTGAAATCACTGCAAACCTGTGCTACATGGTGAATTCAAGTCCATCTTGAATTACGTAGTGAGAACTTATCTCAAAACTCCAATCACAAGCATACAAACTGACACACATACACACATACAGTAATAAATCTAAAACATAAATATTCAATAAAATGAGAATTGCTTAAATAACTTATACCATGATGTGATAATTATAAAAAAATTTTGGGCTTATTTATGGTTTCTGGTCCATTGTTTTAGCAACCTTACTATTTCCTAAGGAACTGTAAAAATATGCATATCTTGTTAAAGTAATACTATCCCTCTCTTTGTTTCGAGAAACAGCTCCATAACAGTTTCAGAAAAATTAAAAAAAGTAATTTTGATAGAATTTCAGCATTAAAAAAAGAAAAACATTTTCCTCTACATTCATTTCCCTTGCTCATTCCTCTGCACAAATTGTGTCATAGAACCCAGAATATCTTTTTCATAATACGGCTTATAGAAACTCTACTGTTCTATCTCCATTCAGGTTTGGATCTGGCCATCAAAAGTCATCTTATATCATGTCTGATAGTAGATATTAAACCACACACTTAAGAAAATATCCTTTTTCAGTATCCCAGGGTGAGGAATGCTGTATGAAGTTACCAAAAAGATCTCAACAGGTATGTCTTACTGGGGCTTTCCATTAAGTCTATTAGCATAGATCTTATTCTTAATGCTCAATCATATTTCTACATGACAACCCATTGTTCAATAATGAATATGTAAGAGTTCCATAAAAAGAAAGACAGAGCTGGGAGAGATGTCAGACAGCTGAATATGTGAAAGACCCTCGATGATAGTTTGTTCAATCAGGCTACTGAATGTCCATACTGCTTTCCTTATAATTTTCCCTATCACCACCATCCATTGTAATATGATTTATAATCAACTGGTCAGTGTGAATATCTCCTTGGTTTCTGAAGGACACTTGCACAAGTAAATCAAACCAAATTTGTAGGTTATTGGAACCTGACTTATATTCAATCTTACAAACACAGTTAAAACAATTTGGAGCTCATGACTAACATTTTAAGGGATGACAGTCTTAGATATTGAACCCTCAAACTGTAGGATCTGATGTTAAGTTCAGGTTGTTTGAGACAGAAAATAATTAAATTAAAGGATACCCATTTTCTATATGCTGCTACAATATTTATTGTTTTATTTGTGTATGTGAAAAATGGCACATCCATCTGGTATCTGACATGATATATACTATGAACAATATAATAAGAGGAGCAGATTGAATCTCAGTGTATTTTTTCACTGATATAATTTTTACCATGTGGTATTATACAGACATTAACATCATGTTTCTAAAACATGTTTCTAAAACATTGCCATCAGGTTTCTAAAACATCTTTAAGCCCCACCATTCACTCGCAGGTAATCTCCCAGAGACCAGCATCTCGGCCTGACTCTTTGGAACCGGGAACCTCCCATAGACCCGCAGAGTGGCCTGCGCTGTTTTGATTGGGAACTTTGCGGAGACGGGCATCTTGGCCTGACTATTTGCAACCTGCAGGCCCGCCTTTCACCCGCAGGGAACGTCCCAGAGAACTGCATCTCAGCTAGGCTTGTTTGGGACCCATAGCCCCGACCTTAACCCGCAGGAAATCTCATAGAGACCAGCATCTCGGCCTGACTCTTTGGGACTGGGAACCTCCCAGAGACCCGCAGAGTGGCCTGCGCTGTTTGATTGGGAACTTTGTGGAGACCAGCATCTCAGCCTGACAATTTGGGACCAGTAAGCCCCCACTTTAGCCGCAGGGAACTTCCTGGAGACCGGCATCTCAGCCAGGCCTGTTTGGGACCGGGAACTTTGTGGAAACCAGCACTGTGGGCTGACTGTTTGGGATCTCTAGGCCCACACTTCACCCACAGGGAACCTGCTGGAGTCCTGCCTGGGACAAAGTACGGTGGCCTGGCCCACCCGAAATTCCACAGGCTCTGCTTTGACCATGCCCAGCATCTGCCTGCCTTACAAGTTAGGGAACCAGGAGTCCACAGAGGGGAGTTAGGACCCAGTAAGGAAGCCAAGAGCCTGTGGTGGAGCCACTGCCACTCCAGGAACTGAGGGTACAAGAGGTAATTTGCCACACATGCAGAGGAAGCTTTGGAACACCGCTCAAAGCAAGGAAATATAGAAAAATGAAAAAAGGAAAGACCAAAAGGCAGGCTCAAAGCTCCAGCCCTCCCCAAGAAAGCTTAGAAGCCATGTACATAGAAGAAAAAAGAAGCCATACACCTGAAATGTCTGAAATGATATCAAATGAAATAAATAAGCAACTAGGGAAAGCTATGGAGAAATTCAAATAAGAAATACTTGCCCAGGTAAAAGAAGAATTGATAAAAACAGTCAAAGAAATAGTGAATGCATCTAATGAAAACACAGCTAAAAAATTAGAGGAACAAAGCAAACAGAATCCCTAAATGAACACTATATGAAACAAACAGAATACATAAAGCAGATTGAAAGACATATACAGGAAATCAAAAATGCTATTGAAAGCTGCCAAAACCACCTCAATGAAAGTGAAGATAGAATTTTAGACCTTGAAGATAAGATTGCATCCAGTGAGCAGGAAAACAAGATCTTTTAAAAATAACAAGGAATCAGGAAATAACAATTCAACACCTGCAAGATGATGCAGAGAAAAATAACATAATATTAATAGGGATAAATGAAAAAGAAGGGGACAGCCCAAATGATATCAAGAGGATATTCACAGAAGTAAGAGCTGAAAACTTTCCAAACATGAGAAGAGAAAAGGACATCTGGATAAGTGAAGCATATAGAACTCCAAACAGCCATAACCAAAATAAAACTACAAACAGACACATAATGATCACCATCCCAGAAATCAAACATAAGAATAGAATACTAAAAACTGTTAGAGAGAAAAGAGAGATCATCTATAAAGGAAAACCTATCAGAATCACGGCAGACATCTCAACACAAACAATGAAATCAAGAAGAGCATGGAGTGAAGTCTTTCAGATCCTAAAGGAAAACCACTTCCAACCCACACTGACATACCCTGCAAAACTGTCCTTCAAAATGGATAGAGAAATAAGATACTTCCATGACAAAGAACAGCTGAAGAACTTCATGAACACCAAACCAACCCTACAAAGAATACTGAAAGACATTCTAGATACACACGGGAGAAAACCACCAAGCAAGGCAGGCAATTAAACAGAATGGAAAGCTAAAGACACAGCAGCAGAAAGATAACATGTCAACAATAAACCAATATATAACAGTTACAACCATTAATGTAAATGGCCTCAACTCACCAATCAAAAGTAACAGACTGGCATAATGGATCAAGAAACAACATCCAACCATATGCTGTCTACAAGAAACACATCTAACCCAAAAGGACACTCATAGACTGAAAGTCAAGGGATGGAAGACAATACTTCATGCAACAGGAAACCAAAAAAAAGCAGGAATAGCAATCCTATTTGCAGAAAATGTGAACTTCAAACCAAGAATGATCCAAAGAGATAAAGAAGGTCACTGCATACTAGTTAGGGGAAAATTTCAAGAGGAAGTGATAACTATGTTAAATGTATATGCACCAAATTCCAGAGCACCCAGCTATATAAAGCAAATACTAACAGAAAAGAAAAATCAAATAAGCAGTAATACAATTATAACAGGAGACTTTAACACAACATTGACCCAAAGGGACAGATCAACTAGACAGAAAATCAGCAAAGACATAGCAGAACTGAATCACACCTGTGACCAAATGGACTTGATAGATGTATACAGATTGTTCCATCCAACAACATCAGCATACATCTTCTTCTCAGCAGTACATGGGACATTCTCTAAAATAGACCATATAGAAGCCCACACAACATATTTAAGTAAATGAAAAAGAATTGAAATTATCCCATGCATGTTATCGGATCATAATGCTGTGAAACTAGAAATTAATGATAAAAGAAATTGCAAAAAACCTAGAAAAACATGGAAACTGAATAATACACTCTTGAGCAATCAGTGGGTCACAGAGGAAATTAAAGAAGAAATTAAACAATATCTACAGGTAAATGAAAATACAGACACAACTTACCAGATTTTGTGGGATGCAATGAAAGCAGTCCTGAGAGGAAAATTTATTGCATTGAGTTCCCACATCAGGAAGACAGAATGAACACAAATAAAAAACCTGATGCTACAACTCAAACATCTAGAAAAAGAATAGCAAGCCAAGCCCAAAGCCAAAAGAAGGCAGAAAATTATGAAGATTAGAGCAGAAATTAATGCAATAGAGACTAACAAAACAATATAAAGGATCAATAAATCAAAGAGTTGGTTTTTTGAAAGAATAAATAAAATTGATAAGCCCCTGGCCAACCTTATTAAAAAATGCAAGAAAAAACTCAAATTCATGCAATAAGAAATGAAAAAGGTGAAATTACTACAGACTCAGTGGAAATACAGAAGATCATCAATACCTACTTTGAAAACCTCTACTCTCATAGGTTCCATAACACTGAAGAAACAGACAGATTACTAGATACATATGAACTACAAAAGCTGGATCAGGAGGATGTAAAACTGCTGAATAACCCAATTTCTATTGCTGAAATTGAAAATGTAATTAAGTCCTTGCCAACAATGAAGAGTCCAGGCCAAGATGGATTCACTGCAGAATTCTACAAGAAATACAAAGAAGACTTAATTCCAACTCTCCTGAAACTCTTCAATGAAATAGAAAGGGAAGCAATTCTACCTTAATCATTCTAGTACCAAAACCAGAGAAAGACTCCACTAAAAAAGCAAACTACAGGCCAATCTGCCTAATGAACATAGATGCAAAAATTCTCAATAAAATATTGGCAAACAGGATGCAGCAAATCATCAAGAAGATTATACACCATGACCAAGTAGGATTCATCCCAGGAATGCAGGGATGGTTCAACATACGCAAAACAATAACTGTAATCCACCATATCAATAGAGCCAAATGGACGAACCACATGATCATCTCTATAGATGCAGAAAAAGCTTTTGATAAAGTCCAACACTCATTCATGATAAAAACCTTACAGAGAATTGGAACAGAATGTCTTTATCTCAATATGTAAAGGCCATGTATGACAAACCAACAGCCAGCATCATATTAAATGGTCAAAAACTGAAAACTTTTACCTTAAAATCAGGCACAAGAAAAGGATGTCCATTATCACCACTGCTATTCAACATAGTAATGGAAATACTAGCCAGAGGAATAAGACAGACAAGGGAAATAAAAGGAGTAAAGATAGGAAAAGAGGAAGTTAAATTATCATTATTTGCAGATGACATGATACTTTACATAGAAGAACCCCAAAACTCTATTGAAAAACTCCTAGATATAATTAATAAATTCAGCAAGGTAGCTGGATACAAAGTCAATACCCAAAAATCAATAGCATTTCTATACACTAACAACAAAAGGACTGAGAGAGCAATAAGAGAAACTACACCCTTTACACTAGCATCCAAAAATTGAAATACTTAGGAATTAATCTCATGAAAGAAGTAAAAGAGCTATACAGTGAAAATTATAATACCCTGAAAAAGGAAATTGAAGAGGACCTCAGAAAATTGGAAGACATCCCCTATTCATGGATAGGAAGAAAAAACATTGTAAAAATGGCCATTCTCCCAAAATTACTATACAGATTCAATGTCATCCCTATCAAAATAACACTAACATACCTCATAGATCTAGAGAAATGACTCCTAAAATTCATCTGGAACCAGAAGAGACCTAGAATAGCAAAGGCAATTCTAAGCAACAAAGGCAGGGCAGGAGGCATCACAATCCCCAACTTGAAATTATACTGCAAAGCTACAGTGATAAAGTCAGTATGGTACTGGAATAGAAACAGACCCGAGGATCAGTGGAATAGATTGGAAGATACAACCACAACCGCAAACTCACTCAACCACCTTATCTTTGATAAAGGGGCCAAACATGCTCGCT